>JACCGJ010003422.1:0-15944 GCA_013407085.1 Atriophallophorus winterbourni
TATATACATATTCGCTAGCAGCGGAGAAATAGGTGCCCCGATCGCTAAACCATCGTTTTGCTTGTAAGCTGTCCATTAAATGCGGTTCAAGTTGACGAGGGGCTGGAATAATTTTGCGCTCTGACTCTTTAGCGAATTACTACTCGATTCCAAGTTGAAGACGGATAATTTTAATAATTTCGTGATCGTCTCGTTAAGATCTATCGAGTTATTTCATCGTTGCTCTACGAATGGATAACACGTTGATTTTTCCTGTTCCGGAATAAATTTACAAGTTGCATTCACGCGTCTGCTCACCTGCAAAATACCAACGCTAGCTGCGCGATTACGACCTTGAGGCGAAAGCGATACGTGTAATCAAGACGATTCCATCCGGCGGCAGTTTGCCATATCGCTACGAATGTAGCAGAGTTCACAGGCCTCTGCGGCCAGGCAATTGAGAAAAAACAATCAATCAGTGGACTGATCTTAGAGACGGGATATATATATATATATATATATATATATATATATATATATCCCGTGGTTATTGTAACGTTATATACTTTTTCAAACATAAACCTTGAATCTTGAAAACCTCACAAGAAAAGTAAAATATTTGTATCATCAATTTATAAAGCGCGGATTCACGAGAAATCTCTATCAAATGTCGAAGACCTGTTTCGCTTACGAATCTCCGCTCATATCGCGTGAATACTGACATTCCAACCTTATGACAACACCAAAGACTTCGTTTTCGATCTTTGCTTATTTGCTCGACTAGCGGTTAATCAATTAAATTTTCGATTCTCAAGGCCATGATGGTGTTTGCAGGACAGCGTGATGACCCGAACTGCAAACGTGTCGATTGGGCATTAGTAGCAGGATTAAGAGCGAAATATGACCCGATATATTTTCAGGTTATGGTAGATTGACGAGGTGAATGCATGCTATACTGCGAAATTTGTTGACAAACGAATTGACTATACATATTCAATTCAATGTTAATGGTCTAAAAAGTATATAACTTAACAAAAACTACAGAATAATATGGGAATTACGAATAGCATGGGTAGAAAAACGGGATTTGTTTGCTTACTGAGCAGTTCAGGAATTAAGTAAAAATCTATAGGGTAGAAACTGTTTTCAAAGTTCAAAGCTTTTATGGTGTAAAATATATAGGTTGAAAGTTTGGATTGGTCGACATGAAATTGTCCAAATTCGATTTGAATATATCCAAGTTGGGTGAATGTGAAACATTACAGGGTAGGGAGTTCCAGGTAAAGCCTACACGTACAGAATAAAAATACCTTCGAGAGTTTAGTCTCGAGTCGGGAATAAGTACTGTATATTCGTGACTCCGGCTGGTTCTGGGTGGTAGTCGTGTGAATAGTTTATTTAGGGGATGGTTGGGGGTATGCAGTATATTGAACATAAGTATCAAATCACCTCTAAGACGGCGGTAGCAGTAAAGAAATACAAATAATCGTTAGTGTGTATGCGGAAATGTTAGACCTACAATCATTGCGTTCATTTTCTTAAAAACGTTTTGGGATGCCCGTAACATTGAAAAAAGTGTATGGATGGTTATCCCCTGTGGCTAACGTTTTATAGACCAGTTATGTGGTTGTGAATACGACATTGGGAATTTAAGTATTTTAGATGGTAGGTTTAAATGACATTAAAATTGATCGCAATTCTCATTGTAATTCTGCAGCTCTACTGTTTAAAAAATTTGAAAGGTGAGTGAATAACTCTAAATTTTCATTTTAGGCAATTAGAAATTGATTGTCGAAATTGGTAATATATTTGATCTTTTTAACAGAATTGTAATCTTGAGCAAATAGAAGGTTGCCTCATCCACGATGAACCCTCATGTGTTCTTCTTCAGAAATTGCATAGCGAAAATCTAATTAATATACCAAAAACCACAGACTCGCGTTACATGGAATACATACAATAAAAGCAAATAAACATCAAAGATTAAAATACATTCAATAACATAGTGTAGGGTTTTACCATACATTCATCGAGATTCATTCTGTGTACTGATAAATGCGTGCAGCGGGAAACTGGTCGACGGTGGTTATAGAAAATCGTGCCAATTCTTTCTTTAAACCGAGCGAATGCATTAATGGCGTTCACATGTACATTGTCTATTCAAGTGTTAATATAATGTGGCTCTCTCAATAGTAGCTTCAAAGTTAAATCTTCTCTCGTATTTCAAAGCATATTGATCTTGTATTTATTGTCCTCGCCTCATGATTGGACAGTTAAAACATTGTTTGTGACTACTCATCAGTACCACATCTTTCGAATTCTTCACAACCCTGATCAAGATTGTCTACAATGGTAATCAATTAATTCTGGTGAGTACTCCCAAATGTAATCAAATAAATTCACATTAATGCGCATCGTATCTATTTTCCATGTGATTAAACTTAATGACTATTTCAAACTTATACAAAGTGGCCTCGGTGTTTTTCTAATGAAATTAACGAGTGTGTATCATAGTCGGCAATGATGGGCATACTATCTCGAGCCAATTTCGTGTATGCCAATGAAGTACAACGAAAAACGACTGGTTAATCTCTGCAAAAACATTGAATTCACATCTGTCTGTATTACAAGCCGTGCATCAACTTTTATAGATGGAACATAGGTTCAACGGATACGCAAAATGTTGCAAAGTAGTACTTGGACAATGTTTTCTAACAAAACATTTTTCCATGTTTAAATAATAGGTTTACTGTTTACAATAATTTCTCCGAAAAATTTAATCAAGTGTTGAATATCACTGGTTTAACGATAAATATTCGATCTACAGGCGAATACTAAAAAACGATTTTATAATAATGTAATAATAGTTTCAGTTTATACGAGAAATTAATAAACAAGTAAGTAAATTATTGCGGTGCTCACATCCCCATCCCTTACACACCACTACCGGTTTCAGGCTGTTTTCCATCGTCAGGTGGAGACAGTAAGATCAGGTTCAGTGAGTAAATTATTTGAACCGTGCAATCCCTATCATTTATTTTCCATTTGTATTCAATCACACTACTTATAGTAATATAGTATCGTGAAGTTTTAAATGAAAATAGTTTGCGGTCGATTCGCGATTAGGCTGCAAGTTAAGCTTTCTCACATTTAAGCTGTGTGATACACTCTTCGCCCTTTTTAAGCCAGATTCGACAGTCAAAAGTGCAAGTCGTATAAATTTTGCCCACACAAATCAACACGATAGAAAGCAATGCAGTCTGGAAATGTCGTCAGATCGTGTGCTTAGCTCAGCTTTGTTTTACATAGTACACTCTGGCATTCGAAATTGGGAAGTCTCCAGTATGCAATATCTGAAATATTTCGAGCAATGGCACCTAAACACCTCTCTTTTTAATAACGCCAGGTGCGTTTGTAGAGCGCATCCATATTTCGGCAAACTTAAGTGCATTATATAACACAAATTAAAATGCTGATAGAGCTACAGCGTCCATCCGCTTAACCTAATGTTCATAGTCCCGAACCTAAGTACAGGATGTGCTTATCCATGACCTGCTGTGTGCCGACGATTCTGCCATTATTGCTCGCTCCAAAGAACACATCCAATCACTAATTGACTGTTTTTCGTCGGCAGGCAAAGATTTTGGGCGAACAATCAGCATGAGCAAAACCAAAGTCCTTGGTCAAGAGATTGTATCGCCTCCGGTCATCACTGTTGAAAACTGTCAGCGTGAACTAGTACATTGTTTCGCATATCTTGGTTAAACCATTGCGGATAACCTCTTGCTAGAAACAGAGATTGATAAGCGCATTGGCAGAACGGCTGTTATTTTGTCCCGATTGAACTCTCGTGTTTGGGGTAACCGCAAGTTGACTGTAACGACACAGATAATGGTATACACTATACTAAATGCGTTACTGTATGGCAGTGAAACCTGAACCACCCACGCAAGACACGAACGGAATCCGAATGCTTTCCATCTACGAAGCATCCGTCGTATCTTGAACATATCGTGGATGGACAAAGGTAATAATGCTGGAGTGCTTTAAAAAGTTGGTATACATAGTATATTTACCTTACTACGACATCGCTGCCTGCGGTGGCTTGGCCACGTCTACAGAATGGAAAATGGTCGTATTCCGAAATATCTACTTTACGGTAAGTCGCAATCAGGAAGTCGACCATTGGACAGATCGCACTTGTGGTACGAAGACGTTAAAAAAGAGATATGAAAGCTCTTGGCATTGACCCTGCGAGTTGGGAAGAACTTGCTCTTGACCGCTCACATTGAAGACATTGTGTAAAGCGTCGTCTGCAAGCTGGTAAGGATCAGATACAGTTCTTGGCTGCTGAACGCTAATCACGCCGCCGGCGTGCAACTGACGCCTTACAACCACAAGCCGTTGCGAGTGCTGCGGGAGAGATTGTTCCTCCCGAATCTGACTGTTCAGTCATTCGAAATGCTGTAGAACGTGAAAATTCGTGCGATTGTGATGTACATCCACGGTCATCATCGACCGAACGAGGCCAACAACAACAACCTTTGCCCTACGGTGGAATATGCGGTAGAGGTCTTTGATCCTTCGTTGAGAAAAGATATTGCTCTCTTAAATAAAATCTATCACGAGCAACAAAGTTAGTGATGTGTCTTTGCAATTTTCTGTACATCGAATCATTAAAACCTCTGGATGTGACCTTAACCAAAAGAGGATATGGCGCGATTTTATTATGATCTATAGAATTGGGTTTACCGAAAGAGATCTACTAAGACACTTGCTTCATGTGTGTGATGACAAAATGACACGTGGACCCACCCTATCCCTTTACGTCTCAATGTCCCGTATTGATTGTCGGCGCCATTTTTCGCCGAACGTGCTATTTTTGGTATTCCCTACCCCAACATGTGGTGGACTCTGCTTGCCTGGCGATATTTAAAGCGAAATTGGACTTATACATGCCAAAGAACATCATTCGTGAGCCTTGCATTTGATATAATCTATTTCTTTTATACAATTATATTTTTCACATTTTCATTCATACCGTAATCCTGTAGTGTTGTAATGTATTAACTTTTCAACAATAAATCCTTAAATCAACGTATTCGTAAAATACATGAGTAAAGGTGTGGTCAAACTGTTGAACGAGTTTACGCTAATAAACACGCTCGGGTCTGTGGAATTAAAAGCTTTATTCCGCTATCGAAACAACGATAAGACGAAAGATTAATGCTCGTGTGCATCGTGAAATTTAACGTGATATGGGGACTAAGCTAAGTCACACAATAAGTGCAGTGCAGCATCGGTAACTATTTGGAATTTTTTTTACAATAAAACATACTGTAATCTCAAGTAATGTGTTGCTAAATTGATTGGCCAGCGGTAGTGAGCTGCATGCTGAAACACGCTGGAATCTCACTACCATTTCTGTTTTCTTTCTATTCCTTTTGTCATATCTGTCTAGGCCTTGGCAACCTGACAGTATCTCAGCCCACGTGCAGTCTCTGACTGTGCGGCACTGTCTGGATCAGGCTTGTGTTTTCATACATAATGTGTTGCTCACATCCTCCGCATTTACGCATTACTTTGGTCATCCATAAGCGCCTTGAGTGCTTGACCATGAATCACTTTGTGATTCCGTGTTTGAACATCGTGGTTCGTTGTACGAACCCTATGTAACAGTGGCATTCAAGTTTAACTTTGTTTACTGTAATCTCGTTTCTGCAGCTCACGTTAGAAAGTTAGCAGTTCAGTTTCGCGACAGATGTTTACTTTTTTATATAAATATGAACTTCGACGTGAGTGGAGGTCTGATCCCGAGGTACGAACAACAGTTGCATCTGGTTGTGTTACAGGAGAACAACGATTTCTATAAACATGAACTATATAGCGTGGTTTAGGCTCTTGAATAGATAATATATGTTTGGCTAATGGTGATTTCTTCGCTCAATTGATTGCAAACAGAAATGATAGCGACAACCACAATTGTTTCAATACGTTACGCACTGAAAACTGTCAGTGACCTGTGGCCCTTTAAGAATGCGGCATATCATGCCTTCATAGGAGTTACGTATTATATTGTGAATTTCATGGATTCATTAAGAAGTTTTTCAATCTCCAGGCAGATAACAGCGTTCAAAATAACCGTAAGGTTGGCATGGACGGGTGATATCGTAAAGAAAATGTCTCAAAAATGATGATAAGCCCAATGATTTATTTCTTATAAGATTTTTACTCGCAGAAGCCTTTATGCTGTCCTTCAATAGCGAATTAAACGCACCTTACAGCCGATTTGGCGCACAGTTTGGCCTGATAACAATGTGACTCCGCATCACTTCAAGCCGCACATATGATCAATTTTTTCGGAAGACTTAATTAAATGAAAAGTTACACTAGCATGCCACAGTTGATCAGATTGGCATAGCCAACATCTGAATGACGGATCCACATAGTGGAACAGATTCAACCGATCAAATCCATGGAAATGACCAATTTTAGGAGGGATCAGATCCCCTGCACTTACATACCACAAACGATCTTGGACTGTTTGCCCTCATTATGTGGAGACAGTGAAACTGTGTGAAATATTTATTCTTATGTATTTCCATCACACATACCACGCGCGATTTCCTGCAGTTTACCCGCATCAGGTAGGGACAGTAAGATCAAGATACTGTATCACTGGATGTGAGCAAAATAACACCTTAGACATTGATAAATATTTTTGCGCTTACCAGGGAATTACTTCGTGATGTGAACATCGAGTTTATTGTCATTGGCCTTATGAAAGAGTGGTTTATTAATTTCATAATTTACTTGTTTCCCAGATCAGTTTTTATACTCGATATTTTATGATAGCTTGCATGATGATTCTATGAGCCGAGGATGTACAAATTCACTAATGTTCCACAGGTTTCATTTACTTCGACTTATCATGCCACTCTTTACATTAGAGGTACTAATCTCAGGCTTCACTAGCAATAATAATGCAGCTGAGTGGTTTTCAAACTGATATTGTAAAATTGTGCTGCAAAAGTGCTACTGTAAAAACGGGATCAATAGCGTATAGAGCTCGCACACAAAATAACACCGGAAGCTTACTACGCTTATTTTTCTAAATATCTTGTCTAGGTAATTACAAACGGAGTATCATGTTCTACGAGAGGCCTATTGTTCTGTGCATCACAGCTTGGTAGTAAGCGTGTGATTACGTAAGGTGATCAGGAATCTAAGTAATCGCAGTTATTGCATCGAAAGTTTTTAGCCAAACCGCATCGTTGCATGAAAAGCAATGCAGGTTAGATACACTTCAAAAATGCCCACGAGAAGTATTAAATTAGGTGAATGGCATGTGTGTTGCCAACATATCATCACGACTTATGATTTGTCAACTCGCAAACGAAGTTTTATTAACGCAAATTCAATGTTAATCGTTAAATATTACTGATTTCAACAATTTCATATTTCCTACCGATTTATTATACGTGCTAATAACGGATTAGATAAGCTTACAAGGATAATTAGAGCAAACTTGAGGTATAAAATTACAAACCTTTAGATTTGGGCCAAGGGTCGAGACCTATAAGCAATCTGCCTTTCGCATTCGAATAAGGTTCAGGTTCGTATAGTTAGAATATTCGATGTTAACAGGTAAAGCGTATGTAACACGATTGACAGAGTTTGATCTTGTTTAATGGAGAATTTACCCTTACGTAAAGTCATCAGAAAAAACTTGAGGATGGTAAAATGCATCTCTGGCGCTCTTCCTACTGGTCGACTCAAGTGAGACGACAAGCAACTCTGCAAAACTCCAGGACTATTAATCTATTTTCTGGAATGAAATAACCTTTCAGTAAGTTAGTGGTTAGCCAATTGAATGTACAACAAGCGAATTTCGGAGCGTTATAATGTAAAGCCGGCTATATGCAAACAAAGTGTGGACTTGTGAGCCACTGTTAGATAAAGCTGGTGCAATAAATCTGTAGAATCACGTGTGATGAGGATGCATGCAAATGCCCGGCTAGATGAAAATTTGCGAAAAATATGACTATGTTAACTCAACCTCGAATGAAGAAAACCAATGGGCAATTGATCCATTCTGTTATCCCAACAATAAGCTCAGTTCATTGTATTCAGCGAGAGTGAATATTAAAACAGATATTCCCCAGGCCATTGCGAGTAAGAAAGTGAGTTATTAGTTGAGAATACGTTATTTCCAAGTACCATGTATTTAATCGCATACAGCCAAATGACCACTTGAACGTGAATGGTTCTATGCATATATTCAATCTGGGGTACCTTAACAAGGATTATCCAGTTAAGCTGAAAATAACTGGAATATGGATATCGTCTCGCGAAAACGTGAGTATTTTCCGAGATGACGAAGGATAAATGGCAGAATGACATGCCATGTACAAGAGAACGTTTACGACAATTTAACGAAGGTACGATTCGTATTATCATTGAAGTCAATTTTCGGATCGATAACCTGCCGATTATTTTTTCAAGTCCATTATGGTTACTTTAAAATGAGCACTAAGATAAATTTCTGCCATATAATCGGCTGAGATCCAACAAAGTCAACTAAACAGTAACCCTAGAGTAACATTATATTATCAACCTATATAAATTTGGGTAGGTGTGGGAACCAAAATACTCTGGTCATTTTAATCGGTTTAAGCGATTGACGGATAATCACTATATATGAACATCATGACTCTTCAATGGCTTTAAAGCATAGGTTGATTTACCATATTTCTGCTGCACCAAGGGTCGCCGAACCTAATCCTTACTATATCCACCTGACGGCGGCAGTCAGAAATCGGCTGTGGAATATGACAACCAAAATTCAGTGATAGAAATTAAGTTTCTGCTCACAAATAAAACTTCAAATGTTTAGAACCGAACAGTTCCTATATTTGGTAGTTTAGGATGGGAAGCCGAATCGTGAAAAAAGTAGTTTCAAACACAATTTATATACACATGATATCATAAAATACCAAAGTTGAAAATTTCCTGGAATATTTACATTTAATACAGGTTGCTTTTCTTCAT
The DNA here is from genome assembly GCA_013407085.1 of Atriophallophorus winterbourni. Taxonomy (NCBI): domain Eukaryota; kingdom Metazoa; phylum Platyhelminthes; class Trematoda; order Plagiorchiida; family Microphallidae; genus Atriophallophorus; species Atriophallophorus winterbourni. The sequence continues at coordinate 9,031 of JACCGJ010003422.1, forward strand.
TATGCGCAAAAACTCTTCTTCGCTAACTTGACCATCTCCGTCACGATCAGCCTCATCAATCATTTCCTGTAAAAATGTAAACGAATGAAAAAACTAACTTGAAGTTCATTATCATTTATATTTTCACCAAGCTCCCTTGCAACACGTTTTAGATTATCGAAAGATATTTTTCCGGTTTCATCATCATCAAAAAGCTTGAATGCCTTTAACATTTCTTCTCTAGCATCTCTATCTAACATTTTAACTGACATCATTTTCTGAAAATCAATGTATTCAATATTATCTGAGAGAGTTATTCAAAGAAGCTTACCTTTATCTTCACAATTGAATTCTTTAATGAGTTTACGAATTTCCTCCTTAGTTGGCTCAAAACCAAGAGCTCGCATGGCAATTTTTAATTCACGAACATCAATCGAGCCTGTCTTTTCGGTATCAAAAAGATCAAAAGCCTCATGAATTTCTTGCTTTTGTGCTTCTGTGAGCTCTACTTTGTTGAGACTTTTCGTTTTTGTTGTCTAAAATTAATAACATAATTGCAACCAACCATACGTAAAGTGGAATGTTAATTAACCCGCTTAAATAAGTAACCAAACATAGATTGGAAAAACGCAAAAATATTTCTTTGAGAATTAGTTCGCTAAATCTCGGAAAGAATCGCAATCTACGATTTGATTATCAGATTATCTATCGAATCGCTCAGACAATTTATAAACTAACAAAATCAATTACTTTCTCGCGACCAACTATTTTGCTTAAAATTTATTCCTTATTTAAGTCCATATAGGTTTGCGCAGGATTATACTTGACTGATGAGCCAATCGAGATTTCACAATTTTTACAGTTTGAAATTTATAGATTAGTGCGGCAATGTTTTGATACCGTTCTCCGTAAACACATGAGGAAAAGAATGCAGATATAGCGAAATTTCTCTTCCAGTAGATGCACAGGTTAAGGTGAAGCCTACAATGTTTTCTGCAACCAATGCACATGCCTGAGAGAAAGAAAATGAAGAATTCCAATAATCAGTTGAGGAATGGTGCTGAGTACATGACTAAACGTTTATTTGCATAAATTAATCATAGAACCAAAGTTTCTGATAGGTGCCACCATTGAGATGAATGGCATTTTAACGTTATTTATTTATTTAATTAATTTGCAAAACGCTAATGATGGATTTTAAGAGATAAAGACAACAGTGTGATCAACTCATTTGAAATTTTATTCTATATAATTCATGTTAAATACCACATTTAATATACTGACTAAGGAAGGAATAGGATTAGACATTCTAGAAGATGTGGAGCATAACTATGCAGTATTTCTATTTTGCACATCCACTAAACGTGGCTAACAACAAAAACATCAATACATTAAGTAATCTCGAATGAGAGCTATTTTATTGCGCAATTCAATTAGCTGTTCACATTTCTTCACGGCTCAACAGTTGATATAATGTATCGTGTTCTTAATCTAATCCTACGTTAAAATAATTTTTGTATCATGAAGTCTCAACGTCGCTATGATTATTTTAAACAAAACCATAGTGTAGCTAATTTCAATGTGGCTGTTAGATATGGAACTAATTCGGTAACCGTTAACCACACGATATCTTATATCTTAGCAGTGAACGTGCACCTCCAGGTGGTATTATCATGAGTATGGTCATATTCTTCGTTGCTATGACATTTTGTCGATATCTGCGTTGCATTAGCTCGGATTTATACCGTTTGAAGTATTTTGCCTACCACTCGACGACGCCTATCGGGTTTCGTACTGTTCGATTGTGCAAGCAAAATTACATCAAATTTACCAGTTTTGACGTAAAAGGCCAATTTGTTCACGCGTTCAAAGATTTCCTCAGAACCAGCCACCCTGTGGATTTTGCTATCATTAGAAAGATCCCATTGAGCTACGGGTTTTGATACCTTGCTCCGTATTCTATCTTCTGCAATAACCGAGTTTTGCGGATCATTCGTTCAATGGAGAAACCACGCCAGCAACCGCTGGCAGCTCACTCAACTTGCATAACACCGATTATCGATCAACCGGCAATCCCTATGCATCCCAAGAACATGTGCGAACGTGTAACTAGGTCATGGGAGATTTCAACCTTCGACAAATTCGCGGGAAGATGCGTTTCAAGAACTGATCTTCCATATTCCTTTTTATAACCACGTATTTGATAACACTCGATATAAAGAAGGTAACATGCCATCCGCTTTGGATCTAATACTAACGAGTAATGAAAATCTCGACTACGAAATTCCATTGGGTTTTAGCAATCACCTGGTCCTCTAATTCGATTATGTTTGTCCAGCCGAAAGAATGAATGACATCAACAAAACAAAACTACAACTGGATATTGGAATTATTCACAATGCTCTTCGTACGATTTTTGACTGGAAACCAGATACTACGGACGTGCATCGTTCTTGGGTAAACTTCTTAGAAAAGCTGTGTAATGAAATAAATTTACATTCTTGATTTGTGCCAAAGACAACGAAAAAACGATTTACCTTCACATTGAGAAGCCACACAATGAAGTACATTGAGGAACGCAACGATGCATGTAGAAACTATGTCCGAAATCTGATGCCAGATAATTTAGAAACATGTGGTCTGTTGTGGAACAAGGTCACCTTTCTTATCACCGGGACAAGCAGTCTCATCAGGCAAGACTACTGACCATAATGGAGCGGGAGCCCAAAGTTCTGTACCAGATTGTTTACACCACAACACAAATTGAGCCAGGAATCTCAGCACTACGCACACCTCATGGTTCAACGTCGACGGCGTTCGAGGCTGCCGAAGTTCTTGCAGGTGACTAATTCACATTTTTTCGTCCCAAAGAATCAGTATATCTTACGCCGCATTCGATCGGCTTTTCCAATGAAATACAAAACGAAATCTCAATAAACAATGAGTGTGTCATGCTCAGACTTCTTCGTTTGAATACCACAAAGTCACCAGGATCAAATGATATCACTACATTAATCCTCAAATAATGTGCATCATCATTGCGTGGCCCACTCAGCACGTTATTCCAAATTTCGCTCGAAAATAGTATCGTTCCCGCGAAATGGAAATCTGGCATAATCACACCAATCTACAAGGGCGGGAATCAATCAGACGCTGCCAGTAATTTCTAAATCGCTAGAGATTTTAGTAGCGGAAAAGATCACTCATCATCCCGAAACCAATAGACTGCTTGCGACTGAAAAGCATGGTTCCAGGAAATATCACTTATGTCTATATAATCTCTCACTCACATTAAGCGACTGTACTGAATGTGTGGACAATGGTTTCTCCATCCACGCATGCTTTTTAGACATGTCAAAGGCTTTCGACCGCGTCAATCATAGTATTTTAATCCAGAAACTTGAATTGCACGTGAAAACAGGAAAACCTCTTGCTTGACTAGAAAACTATTCACGCGACAGGAGTTCTCAAGTCAGTGTTGATAGCGCCTTATCGAAACCATTTAAAATTACGAGCGGAGTGCCCCAGGTTTCGGTCCTCGGACAGATTTTGTTTTTGATCTACGCAAACGACATTCCCGAGCGTGTTAAATGTAAGGTTATGTTATTTGCAGAAGATATCAAGCTTTGTTGAAGCATATTTACAAATGATGACTGTGAAATTTCGCAGAAGGATCTAAACACATTTCACGAATGGTCTCTGAGAAACAAACTACCCTTCAACATCCAAAAGTGCACGTTGTTAAACATTGGAAAGACTGTGAATTACAACTACACTCTTGGGTCCCACCAACTAGTCTGGACAACTGAAGAGAAGGATTTGGGTGCTTGGACCGGTTCTAGTCTGAAGACCTCACTGCAGTGCAAAGCGGTATACAAAAAGGCGTCACAAGTCTTGTCGTTATTAAAACGAATTTTCGGCAGATTCACGAATCAGTCGGTGCACGGTATCATGAACACCTATCTGAGACCAGGAATGGAGTACGCTGTTCAGGCTCGGTCACATTGGACTCAGAAAGACATCAATGTTCTGCAGCGTATTTACCGCAGAACCACAAAGCTTGTACCCGAAATTGCTGCTAAACCATATGAAGAACGTTTGAGGAGTCTCAATCTTTTCGACTTTCGCTGTCGTCAACTAAGATGTGACCCCATACTGATGTACAACATTATGCAAGTCCCTAACTATCCCTTGTTAAAACTTTTCACACGCTCGTCACCCCGTGCTAGTCAAAACATGAACTTACATTGCTTATTCCCACTTCAAGACTGTCGAGGAAATTCGTATGCTGTACGTGTAAGTTTCACTATGGAACACCCTCCTCTCCACTGTACACACTCAGCCACCGGATATTTTAAAGCTAATTTGGACAAATACTTGAGAGAAAAACCCACATTTTATACGATTTGCACTACATGAGTTTCCCTGTTCTTCTTTTTTATTATATATACCTCATAACTACATCCAATGGTTATTGTTAAGCTGAATGCTTTTTAGACCACTACAACTTTCAATCAGTTTGAACTTTGAATCACAGATGAAAATTATTTCGATGTATGCTCATTGTTGCAATAGTGGTGGCTGAACCAAACAGAGTATTGATTACAAATCCTTTTCAAAGCGTTGGTTAGGTTATTACATTTGTGATATCTGGCCTGCCTAAGAAACGATATTTATCTGGCGTGCCTGGAAGCATTCGAATAACCACGGTATATGAGAAACAAGAACAAGAATCTTGATTACCTCTTCTGTTGTTCGGTAGCAAGATGATGACACTTAGATAAATGTAGGGATTCGACGATTTATGGTTAAAAAGTTAAAAATTTACACCACGATATGAATGGAAACGTGAAAAATAATATATGAAGGTAACAGAGAAAACAAAATGTAAGGCTCACGAATGATCTTCTTTTACATGTACGTCGTAATTTGTTTCAATATAGTCAGGCAAGTAGAGTCCACCACATGCTGGGGTAAGGAATTCCAAACAAATATAGCACGTTTTATTTTTCTAGCATTATTCGTAACGAGGTTCTTCCTAAATACAACCCGGATAATCTTCTGGCGTCACAATCGTCGAGCACATTCAAAACACAATAAAGCAACGCTTTGCAGTGGATGGTTGCTTCTTTGTCAGCTTTTCAACGAAAGAAATTATGGAGGCTTGATTGCTTGTAGCCACTACTGTCCTGTTTTGCCAATGACTGATCAACCTGAACTGTTCGGCCCAAAATGGGTCGGCATTTAATTGAAACAGGAAATTGGGACGTAATGGGATAAGGCAGTTCCGTTTATTACTTTGTCATCACACACATCAAGCAAGTGTCTTAGTAGATGTCTTTCGGTAGACCAAATTCTATAGATGATAATATTATCGCGCTGTATTCTTCCTTGGGTAGGGTTACATAGACAGAGACGACGCATGTTTCGATGCACGAAGCATTGCAAAGATACATAACTAACTTTGTTGCTCATGATACATTTTATATAATAGAGCAATACCTTTTCGCAACGAATGATCACAGACCTCTACCACATATTTCGGCATGGGACGAAGGTAAACGTTAATTATACTTCGTAACGCTACCGGCGAGAATCTTCCAAATATTCTTCGAAAAATAAATATCAATCTGCAAGCCTGTCGATATATATTTCGGAAGTGAACCGTGCTTTTCAGGTTTCCACTAATCCATATTCCAAGTTATTTATCCAACGAGCTACAAGCCAAGTTTTCAGTTCCGAATCGATATATCGAAGGAACATTTTTGACAAGGCGGAGCATCTCATATTTCCGTATCTTAAATGTCACATTATTCAAGGCCTCCCAATTTGGAATCCGATCGCTTCGACAGATTTTCTTCCGATGTTAACACCCAATCCAGTACGGCTAGACTGTCAAAACCACTTCATTGATTGCATCCGTGAACACGGTTGTATAATGGGACTGAATCTAGCTCCACACTGATTACATTTTCAGCGTTTGTGCGGAGTGATCGTTCATGAGATAAATGGTTGGTAGCTTAAAATTCACCCCAAATAAGCATTGTGCTTGATGAGTGGAGTCGAGCGCTGACGTCAATTGGATCAACCTTTCGTTCTTCTACCTAGATATGTGGTCTGTACGCCACACAACGATAAAAATTTACCATGTGACATCAGCATCAAAAAACAACAAAATTGTGGAGCTGAACAATTAAGAGAGAGAAAATCCAAGAAGAGAAGTGTTACTTGTAGGCCTGACGAAGTGCTTCAGACGTACAGATTTCAATATAATTCTGAACACGATCACAAACAGTGGAAAAATGTTACAACACAAAACAAGTTATCGAAAAAGCCCATACTTGTGAACGATTTTGGGATTCCCGGGATGCACTGCCAATATAAACGGCTAGGGTCCTAGTCGGTTAACGATAACCCATCGTGACAACCGAACGGACCGATAGTATATAAACGTGGAATAAAGGCAAAGGTGAAACACCTGCCCCAAGGCGAAGTTTAGGCATGCATAGGATAATAACCGGAAGAGAGCAAACGATAATAGTACCACCTACCATCACTAGTGAGGCGTGTTTAAACGGAACTCATGCGGGAAGTGCTCAGAAACTGAGCACTTTTGAATATAACCGCAGTCGGCCCATCAGTAACATTTAAGACTTGAGCAGGTAAAGTTTATAAGATGTTTTAAAAAATGCGCAAAGCCTTTCGAATAAATTGGCGGAGTTAACCTTGATATGCTCGCACGACTCAACTGACATTACGAAAACATGGCATTCTTGCCAATCGATTGCAACAGAGACACCCGTTCCCACTATGAATTTTATAAAAAAACGATCGAGAGAGAAATAGTGGGGGTGTGGCTCTTTGTTATCATAATCTCCTCCAGTGCCGTCCTATATACAACACAGAATTTACCATTGAGGATACAATTTGAAGTT
>JACCGJ010003422.1:15964-33279 GCA_013407085.1 Atriophallophorus winterbourni
TGTTATCGAAAAATGTTTGCACAATTTTCAAATGATGTCACTGTGCCAGTTGGAGAAGCTAATTGCGGTATTCCCATTTAAACACCCCGGATGGTCGTTGACGTACTTGTACAATTCATCGGGATTCATAAAAATATTCTCGACTAGACTGATTTGAGAATGTTTTAAATCATTTCGAAGAAGTCAGACACACTTATTTCTTAATAAGTTGTAGTTACCATAATGTATTCGTGACCGATCGTTCAATTAATTATAAGCCACAGCATTGTCAGGTTTAAATATAGCACTTACCGCGTCTGACTGCTCTAAGAGACTTATTAACCCCTGCTTGTCGGCTTATTCTTCTTCAATACTTTTGATGACAACCAATGATGACTATGTGGTGTTTGGTTACAATATAGAAACTGACGCGAAGAAGGATTTCGCCTCCGGAAAATAAAAAATAGTGAATACTCACTGCGGAACGGCGTTGGAATTCGCTATGAATGACTGAAGGCTTATTGATGATAGCTTGGTTGCCGTGGGATCTGGACTAGCATTAGCACTTGGAATAAATGATTCCCTATGGTCAATTATATCATTACCACACCGTTATGTATATGCCGTGAAAAACAGCCGGATCCAACAACAGCCAAGACTAAACGTGGTCTGTTTTGCAAAATTAGAATACCCAGACATTCCAACCGCACTGCTGCAGGTATTTTATCCTTCGTTGCTTTGTTTGGATTCCATACTTTCCTTTGTTAAGCTCAAAACAGTTTTAATCTATATTCAAATGCGAACTTAGGTTATTGAAGAGCATATCCTAATTGTGCCCCCAACTATGTAATAACTTATCATCTTCTATTGATTTTTATTTTTTACTTACACACACACACATAGATACATTATATTTTTATATTAATATAATATATATATATATATATTATATTATATATATATATATATAAACTCTATTATGGTATTTGTACCTATAGTTGCACTCTATGGTTATTGTACAGTAATTGACTTTTTTTTTCACCAATAATCTTGAATTTTTCTCGATTTGTCGCTGAAGAAGTCATCGGCCAACTAATCGCATTCACCTACAAATCTGACACACAATAGAAGGCGATTTAAGTCAAGGCGTTATCATTACGCACAAGACAAATAACAAAACACACGCCTATCCTATATAGGAAAATCAAACAACCACAACACTGATCCTCAAGCATGTATCTCCCGGTTGTCACCGATCTAATTTGACCATGGCTTTCCTGCCAACCGTTACAATTCGAGCCAACACAAGGCTCGTTTGACCGACATTGCATATCGTTCGATTGCGACTGACGTTGTCCATACTTCGAAGATGTCGCTTGAACCGTTTAAACGCAATCGTACCGAAACCTGAATTATTAAGGTCCCGTAATTCTCGCGGTCGGTCATTTCGGCACTTACTGTTGTGCTGGAGGAGGATGTAATACATATCATTAGAAAGCTCGAAATTATCACTCAGCGCTAATGCGCTTCGCAATCCCACAATATGACACAAAATAACGTGGGATAAGATATCAGTTTCAACGTGTCACATTCATCATGATAATCAAGGACATTGCAAACAGAGCGATCGTCTCATTGATAGCAAAATTGAGAAGCCTTTATCCCGTGGTGATTCACTCCGGTAAGTTAATACTATAACTTCTCTAGACACCAACTATTACTGAATTTTTTATTGAACAGAACGACAATTTAACCCAATTTATCAACCATCTATAAACCGCATGAAACAAATCTCTCACTAAACGTTGGTTATTACGCAAGATAGTATCCGCAGCCGTTGGATGTGTATGTGATTGATACAAAAGAAAAATAGGTAGGCACTACTATTGTGGTTAGGACAACGATTATTAAAACGAATCATGAATGCTTCAAAATTATACACGTGCTGCATGTTAAACTTATTGTGAGCTCACCTCACAACACCCAAAATATTAACCTCTGGTCTCATTCCATACCTTGATAATATCTTATGTTCACAAAGAGGACCAACCTAAAAGCTGCGAGATGACGCGTCGAATACGTTTAGCGCTGAAAGCGGATTTCAGATCTTATGTGTACGCTGAGGTACCATTGTAACGGTAGCACAGTTCGTCATCAAACTAGATGATATCGCCGTTAGATTTACTAATTGCAGTGTCCGTAATCGTCGTGTCCCCTGATTTTATTCGTTAACAGTTCGGTGTATCCTCGCAATTGATTTCAAGGTCACGCGGTTTAATATTGGGTCTGTGATTGGTAATGAGGGGGCACTTCTACAAATCACTACTATCAATCAACACCGACCATAAAGAACACCGATTCATTGGACTGGAAACAATGCCATTGTCAGGAGATGAACGCGAGAGAATTCTTCGGGGCGTGCCTCTTCATACGGCAATCTTTGAATCAACATTTCCAATTAGAAGACATATATGAACCAATGAGGAACCCAATATTGTGCCTTGTGACATTGAGAGCAACCAATTACGAAGAATGATCGAATGGTCAGCATATAAATCAGCGGATCTGTCGATTACGAACAGACCGCAAGTAGCTAAGCTGACGATTTCGCCTAGCTTGGTGGTGAAAAGTTTTACTGCTAAAATGCCAGTTCAGCGAACACAGAATAACAATCAAGTATTACGCGAATTTCGAGAAAGATGACAAATACTATCCACGAGGATGAACCATCATATTAACCAATCGTCCAATCTTTCAGTGTCAAGATGCAAGTTAGTCCGGTTTTTCATCTCAGCATACATTGTGTTAAATGAAACAATAATAAAAGTCGACACGCACACTACCATTTTTTGTTTTGATATGATTATCGGCTTGTTGTTGAAATCCTTTCTAAAAGAGAATTATACAAATTGTCTCTATCGTTTCTTATTAATGAGACAGCTAAAATTCTCCTAAAGCGTTCCAGAAACGCTGTAGATTGTGGGCAAAGACGCAGGCGAGAAGGTAATGAAAATCCCTCACAACATACCCCGAAGCGTGCTTGTGAATGACCTCAAAATGCGTTGTTCTTTAGGCTGCAGGATACCCAGACTCCAAAATTCCTTTCAGAATCAGTCAAAATTGCTTGCCCACATTGATATGTAACGGAATGGCTTACCAATTCGCAACACCATTAAATTTTGAAAATGGAATGGTAGCATATTCCTCACACACCATTCATGGAAAGCATCTGAATCACTTTGCAACTGTAAACCGTCTAAAGTAGATACTATCGCTTCCAAATTTTAATATCGCTGGCAAACTGAACCACCTTGCACGAAGACATTTGTTGTAGGTCGATGATGTAAACAAAATGTAAGCATATAAGTTGAGGTAGACGCGGTGTTACAAGCTTATTTGTAACGAGGTTTCCCACAAATTCATTCGACATTAATACTATTAGTACATCCATGTATGCCATAAAAATGGCTCACTGAATATAAGCTCCATCACTAGTAGTGAGCTGCATGCTGAAACACGCTTGAGTCTCACTACCATCTTTATTCTCGATTTCTCATATCTGTCTAGGCTTGGGCAACCTGACAGTAATATCGCCCACGTGCAGTCTCTGACTGTGCGGCACTTTGCCTGGATCGGGCTTGTACTTTCATACCAAACCATCAGACGATAGCAGTCAAAAACTGGTTGTGGATCGTAAGTGCGTATCACGTGAGCAAGGTCATACAGCCTCATTTGAAGGACAAAGTTTGATTCAATTTTTTTGAAAATTTCAGCTTTAGAATAAAGTTAAAAGAACACGAATTCTGTACAAATTATACAGAGCACCTCGAGAGCTTGACCTGAAATCATTTCGTTATCAGCATTTGAACACTACGGTTTATTGTAAGAACCCAAACTTGCAGTGGTTTCAAAGACAACCCATATGGACCACGGTTTCAAGGTTCACTGAAACTACGCTATACTGCCTTCGCGTGATGACGGCAAAAATAAAAAACATGTTGCAGCGTGTGGAATGTGAAATCATCGCACTGGACACGTTTATCGTCCATTTTAATAAGTACTATACGACGTTCGAGAAGCAGGACGGAAGCACACGACCGGTTTCGAGGTTTCGCCGCTTATCAGGTATGCGTATCCGTAACCTGACATTGGAAAGCCGTTCCGACTTTGTGTTAAACCCAAATGTTTGCAAATTCGAGGATCAATCATCCGACTGTGGGACTTAGCTTAGTCCGCACATGAAAGCTAAATTTCAATTAGCAAATGAGGATTTATCCTCCAATTCGTAATGGTTATCGTCGTCACATCTGAAAATTGTTCATCCAAATCTTTGCTTGTTCACTTAGATTAGACCAAAATACCATTGCTTCCTGCGTTGATCAATCGCCGTATAACCTTTCATGTTTACGAATTTTTGATTATACGTAATCATGGAGTTTATCTAACAATGGTGAGTTGCAATTAGGAAGTCGACCATTGGGCAGACCGCACTTCCGGTACAAAGACGTTTGCAAAAGAGATATGAAAGCTATGTGTTGCTCACATCCCCATCCCAATTGGATAGCACACACTTGTGGTACAAAGAAGTTTGCAAAAGAGATATGAAAGCTCTTGACATTGACCCCGAGAGTTGGGAAGAACTTGCTCTTGGCCGCTCACATTGGAGGCATTGTGTAAAGCGTCGTCTGAAAGCTGGGGAGGAGCAGATACAGCTCTTGGCTGCGGAACGCAGAAATTAACCAAACCCTTTGCCGTGATTGGTAATACCAATTACAGTGTTCAAATCACCAACATTCTCAGCCGAACGTACACTGCAGTAAAATTCAACAATCTATCTCATATGACATGCACGGATGTGCATTCGTGTAGTACTCATGTGCTGTGCAGCGAACAAGGTGGTAAACTGGTTCGCCACGGTAGACAGCTGCATGCACAAACACGCTGAAGTCTCACTGCTATTGCCGATTTTCATTTCTCACATCAGTCTTTGCTTGGACAACCAGACAGAATCATGGCCTACATGCATTCTACGACAGTGCAGCACATTGTCTGGATAAAACTTAATATTCATACATACATACATTATACGCCAGCATGAAGTCGAATTACAGTTGGGCCCGCGTTACAATCGCATACGCACCGATGCTCTCCGAAATAAGTTTTTCGGTGGTAATGTTGATATAGAGAAGCAGATCAACCTGCATAGGTTACGCTGGTTGGGTCGCGTTTTACGGATGCCGGACCACCGACTTCCTTTTGCAACGCCACACCTTCAGGATGCGCGACGAATTGCGTATATAAAATCACCTGCTCGGGAGTATATATCGGGCAAACATCCAGAGAACTCAGTACTAGGATAAGTGAACATGAAAATCGAATTGGTAAGCAGCCACGCAATTCCAATGAATATCAATCACTGATAAGAGATTCAGCACTAGCTGAACACGTGCTGTACACGTCACAGCGTTGATCTTGACAACGTAAAAGTGAGAAGGCGCAGAATAAAACCATACATTGAACGATTTCACACTGAGGCGGTTGAGATACCTAAGGGTGTTAAGAATGCAGTCAATAAGTTGGATGGGGCTGATATCTCCACAATCTGGCGTCCACTACTGCAGCGGATAAATATTGACGTGCGTGACCCCTAGTATGTGCTTGGATTACGCAATCAAGCTAATCTGTCTGCAGATGTCATTCACAATTGCCAAGACCAAGATAATTGAGGGATTATACGGCACGTAGGGGTAGTAGTGGTTCCAAAGGTTGTCATCTCCGGGGGTGGCAGTGGAGATAACCTCCCACTGTCTATAAAATGCTTCCATATGGTGCGCGTCTCAAATAGCCTCTGACAACCAAGTCTAGCTTCTGGCCTGCACGAGCGACTGCCCGAGTCAGGCGGAACTGCTTCTACCAACAGGAGAAAAGCAGGGGCGAGTGACGGGAGCCTGAAAACCAGTTTGCTTCGGGCAGATGGAGCTCGTTAGCCTGGAGGGCATTTCATCTAAGAAAAGGAAAACAATGATTTTCAACCTCCGCTAACTTGCGGGATACCCGATCGTGGGAAAGGCTTGGGGAGAAAACACTGAGGAAAAATCTGGAACAGATCTTTTAGACAGTTAGTTGGTGCACAACCATCCTCCTTTCTGCAACTCCCTGCTGCCTGCAGGTCCGCACTTGGTTGCGCACAGCTTGAGAAGCTACACGAGCAAACGCCGAGTGGTGCGGGGACGCCGCCTTTTTTACCGCTTTGTACCCAAATCCTAAGAACTTCATTGAAGCGATTCATCCACCGGAGGAGTGTCGCACAAAAGTAACGTTAAGTAGGGGTATTGGTGCGGCAGTCGATTATTGATCGCGCCGTCTATATTAACGAGCACAAACCCCACCATAGACCTGTGCAGTTTTCTCAACCAGCTGAGGATTGGTCAGGTGAATGAAAATTTTAATCTTGATCTCTGTTCGTACTGACAGCCTAGTCTGACTAAGCTTCCCCCCCCCCTGAGTCAGACGCGAATGTTTACCAATACTACTCTCATCGATTCCTACAAGGTACTAGTAACCTTTTCACAGTGATAGATCTTGCAATGGTAGTTACGCTTTCAGGATCTGTCCGAAACCGTGTTCATGCGGTTCTTGGCACTAAGCATCTTCTGGAGTGTTGCGTCAACTTGTATGTTTGCACGCGGAGTGACGACAACAGCTTGTTATGATGCATGACAGTGAAAGCCGCAAGGAAGCTGTCGTGCTGATGTCGCTCTACTCGTTCACGAAACTTGTTTGAATGTATGTTCCATTCGAGGTGTAGACACTTCTTCCCAGTTTGTTTGTGCTTACTCTTCTATAGAATTCGTAACTATTTAAGTCCCACCCTTCCACATCATATGGATAATACTTTTTCATGGTTGTATGACAGTTAAGCATTCGGTACGTGCTACCGGTGTATTGCTGTCTGTGATGATGATTATGGTGGGCACGCGTAATAGAGAATCCAAGGTAATCAAACATACAACTTAAAAGCAACCGAGTTTTGTGCAATTCATATAAGTCAACTGCCAATATTACGTCAGCCAGGAAGAAGATAGTCGGGGCATAAATGTGGGTTACGGTCAATGATAGTTCTGCAGAAATCGTGACAAAATAGCTGGAAATGGCAAAAACACACGTGAAACATTATGGAAACGCAAAATAAAAGTAACAAACAGTAAATCAGTAAAATATACCATCTCAAATTGACGAAGATTAATGTGCATAACAACCTCAAGACTAGGAGAAAATACTTGGCACTATCGAAGAGTCAAAATAAATCAAACGGTCACGTTATCCGAGTTATCGATTGAAGAACAGGACGCCGTTGATTGCGGAAAAGATTGCACAGCACGGCCCATTCGTTCAAGCATTTGAAGTGCGCAACGGGTGTGCTCGTGTCGATATTCTTCGGCAGAAGGAGGATCAACCACAACCCAAACATTGTCCACATCTTTGAAGGTGTTGCGGCAGATCGGACACTGGGAATGGTTGGACATATCGACAGAGGACGGTGTAGGGGTAGATTGATCATTTTGTTCGGATGGAAGGTTGTAAAGTGACCCGTTCCTGGAAAGAAGATAATCCGGATGAAGAAAAACGAGTGGACGACAGAGAATGCAAACAAAAATCATAAAATCTAAAGTAATCGACTGGTAAAATGCTAAAAATGTGGATGGAAATTCAGATATTAAAAGTCACTCAAGGCTTAGACACCGAGTAATAATCTTGGTTACTTAGCGTAGTATGGTATGAAAGCACCAGTCTGATCCAGGCGAAGTGCTGCACAGTTAGAGACTGCACGTGGGCTAAGATACTGTCAGGTTGCCCAGGCCTAGACAGAAAGGAAATAGAAATGGCAGTGAGACACCAGCGTGTTTCAGAACGCAGCTAGCTATCGGTGGACAATCAACTTAGCACGGTGTTAGCCGGACAGCAAAGAAGTACTGCACGATTGCACGTCCGTGCTTGATTACTCAGTGAACGTAAATGACTGAGATATCAAGGTAACAAAAAGGAAAGCAAACGAATTGTAATCATTATCGGGATGCGATTTAGAAGCACGTTTTACTAACACTTTGCCTTAAACACGCGTCGTCCGATCAATAGTAGGATTATGAAACATGGCTAGCGAAATTATCAATGAACTCGAATTGTGGCTAGAACGAAATATACAAAAGGCCGAGGCGAAGAAACCTGACGATGTAAGCAAGTCAATTCACCGATTTGTTCACAGGCTTAATCGATGTGCGCACCAACATGTACTTGCTGCCAGATCGTCGATATGTTTTGCTGCACTCATGTTGACTGCATTCCGACTGCGCGTAGCTAATTTAGCGAGGTTGATATGGAAGTACTCCATCCGACGCGGAATCAATTTTGAAAGCGTATGAACCAACGTGTAAAGCATGCTGAATCGCATAGTATGGAACGGAGATACACGGTAGCGTCCGATATAGATGTTGTGTTAGTTTATTATGATACTTTATGAGGCCGCGACCGTTTGTATTTAATTACATAGACTGTGAATCGGAAGGTATGATTGCTCTAAGGTTAGCAATACGATATGCGGTAAACCGATCGCGGGTGAGCAATTTCCGAAATAAAAAGGTTTTGTATCCGCATTATTTGATTAGTTCAAATCAGTTGATTCAAGTTTCGAATGTTCAGCAAAGGAGTAGAATATGCGTAGCTCAGGATGAGGATGTTGTTTGCTGAGCTTGTGTAGTCGTTGTTGGACGTTTCGTCATCAAGCTAGATGCCTTCATCGGCAGAACTTCTTTCAAAGCGACTTATAATTAATATTCATTGGTTTTGATAAGGTCCGTCTGTCCGTTCGCCATCACTCCCGGTGGTTGGTGGAATTCATATGTTGCATTCTTGTCCATCGAGTTTTCATTGGTCTATAAATTGTGGCTGTTTGCAGGTGCCGGTTAATGGATGTCGTTGTTGAGTACCACGCTTCGATGAATTATCGCGCTCGTCGGTTGTTTTCTTTGGCTAAAATCTTCGCGTTGTCCCAATCGAATTGGTGTCCGAATTGATCAACATGTATTGAAATCAATGACCTTGGGTTGTGTCTTCGTACGGCTAACCGGTGTTCATGTAGTCATGTGCTTAGCTTGCGGCCGGTTTATCCGATGTAGTTCTTCTCGTGATCTCTGCACGTAATCTTGTAGACAATATTCGATCGTTCTTCTTTTGCAACTTTGTCTTTTACATTGTTGAATTGATTGCGTAATGTTGACACAGGTTTGTGCGCGACACCTATTCCAAATGGCCGAAGGACCCGGGCTGCGATTTCTGATATATTCTGCACATACGGAAGAGCGCGTCTAACTCTGTTATCGTCATCGTGTCTTTGTTGGTTACGGCTGAACTTGTTGCGTAGTACAAAACTTCTTGGGTATCCATTCTTCTGGAACACTTTGAACAGGTATTCTTCTTCTTGTCTTCTCAGTTCCGGCGTGCTGCAATGTGTTGCTGCTCTTTTGAATAGGGTTCTAACGCAGCTGCGTTTATGGCTGGTTGGATGTTTGTCGTGGAAGTTCAAGATTTGATCCGTGTGTGTATTCTTCCTGCAGACATTGGTCTTCAAATTTCCTTCGCTTGTTTGTCTCACTTGAACGTCCAGGAATGACAGGCAGTCATCAAGTTTAGTTTCTCGGGTAAATACGATTCCCCAGAATACACCGTTCAGCAGTTGATGTGATTCGTCCAGTTCAGTTCTTTTCATAATCACATATGTGTCGTCCACATAGCAGATCCATAACTTTGGCCATAATATTGGTAGAGCGATTCGTTCCAAACGTTGCATGACTGCTTCGGCAATTAGGCTGGAAATCGGTGATCCCATTGGTGTTCCTCGAATCTGCTCGTAGATTTTACCATTGAACTTGAAGTGTGTCTGCAGGCACAGCTCGATCAATTCCATCAAACTATATCGTGTTAATCGATTTCCGTTGTGGTCAGTTCCTTTTTCGTCGAGCAACGCTGATACAATTTGTTTTGCGAGTGTTTGATCGATTGATGTGAATAAAGCCGTTACGTCGAAAGAAACCATTATTTCATCTTCATCGATCCTCACATTCTTCAATTTCTGGAGATGTATGAAAGCACAAGCCTGATCACCAGGCAAGTGCCGCACAGTCAGAGACTGCCGTGGGCTAAGATACGTCAGGTTGCCCAGGCCCTAGACAGCTATAGGGGGGAATAGAAATATAATGGTACTGTGAGACTACAGCGTATTTCAGCCTGCAGCTCACGACCCGTTTGTCCAATCAATTTAGCACTTATGTTGGTCCGTACAAGCACAGAAATTATTCTGGCAGCGTTGACGGCTGTGTTCCGAGTCTGTCCCCCAGTTATACATCTTCATCGCCATTCCTTTGATACTTGTAACTCGGTACTCCTGGTAAGGAAACTATTGGTCGTAATTGAATATTCTCTCTGTGTATTTTTGGTAATCCGTAGAAGCTCGGTATAGCGGAGTCTTCTGGCTTCATTCGTGTTTGTTCCAATACATTCAGTTGTCCTATAAACTTCAATTTCTTCAAAGTCGCGTTGATTTTGTTTTCAAGTAGTTTAGTCACGTCTTCGTTCGTTAGTCATCATTGTTGTATCCTGAAGTAGCTGTTCAGCCCTTAGATATAATCAGCCTTGTTTATTACCACAGTCGTTCTTCCTTTGTCGGCGGGGAGGATAACTATGCTTCAGTCTTGTTTCAATCTGTTCGAAGCTTCGGTTTCCTGTTTGTTGAGTGTGTGATGTTCCAAATTCCTGGTGAGTGCAGGTACAATTCATTAGCGGACTTCTTCTTGTGCGTCTTCTGTCAAATTATGAGATTTCAGTATTGACTCGACTGATCGGCGTCTTTCAAATTGAAGTTGAGGCCACGTGCGAGAATTCGTTGTTCGTTCTCTGTCAGGGGTCTATCGGACAGGTTTATGACCCAAGGTTTGCTGCTGGTGATATCTTGGCGGGGGGATAATAATTCGTAGTTTGTTTTCCAGGTCACGCCGTTTGTTTAGGTTGGTTTTTCGGGTCGTTATCATGTAATGTATATGTTGAACACCAGAGAACTGATGTTAGTCGGAAATTGTACAACCAGACAGAGATACAAAAGTGGTAAACAAAAACATTCTGGAGAAACTTCAAAACCGAAATGAGAAACACAACTCTCATAAACGGGACAAGACCCGAGGATGAATGATAACTGAAACCGCTCAAAAACGAGGAAGCATGATTGCGTGCTGGGTTTCAGCTCCAGAAGCGAATATCAATAAATACATGGTGTTCCGTAAGAAATAAGTCTCGAATTAATCAGCTCACTGATTGCTGAAAATTCGTGTTCGCGAAGAAACAAAAGCAAAGCATATAAACAGTGGTCATGTGTCATGACTCATTCGGGTTCCGGGATGTAAAAATGAACACCATTTGTGTAATGAATCGAAATAAGACATCAACCGATTTCAGTCAAAACACAGTAATCTATGATGTAATGGAGATCGCAAAAAATAAAATTTCACACGATCATTGTATCCATCTAGAAACCAATCTAATTGCTGTGCGAGTTATCAGCATTTATAATTCAAAGTTCAAAGTAATTCAAAGTTTTAATGGTCCAAAAAGCAAATACTTTACCGTAACCACAGATAAAAATATAGAGAATGCATTAAAACAACATAAATGTCTTATCCATATTGAAAGTCAGCACGTGTATTCAGGTGCAAGGTTGGGTTTGGTCAACATATTACTTGTCAAGTTCAGCGTTGAACATGTTCAGGCTTGTTGCGCAAATGATATGTGGGGCAGGGAGTTCCATATAAAACAAGTACGAAAATCTCAATGAACAACGAATAAGACGGAATGCTTACATCACTACATAACAAATTGGATTGGTAATAGAGCAAGAAGCAAGTAGCCAAAAACATGACAATTCTTTATGGATTCCTTCGAGTTGAAACAATCGCTCGCAAAACAGAATGTTAAACTATCAAAAAACCATCACTAGCCCGAAGCTAAGAGATGAACGCCTAATCAGACAGGAATCCGCCCGCCTGACTTTAAACAGCTGGTATTTTGTTATCGTGTGCACTTGAGCGAGCTCACACGAAGAACAAAAAACCACAACGGTCACGTGAACTTTGCATTAAGTGCTTCAAGCGGAAGCTCGATAAATACATTCTGATGCATGCAAACACGTTTGTGGTATTCTAGAAGAACTCGGATGGATTGTTTTTTACAAAGCTGACCGAAAATCTTATCTCGAAGCTAAATAGCAACGTGTGATTGGTAATTTAGATCATTATAAGTGCAAACAGCACGAAAGCGGTCGTGGGGTGTGACGGAAAAGCATGCAAATGAATATTTTGGTTACATCATTATCGTCATGATAACAGATAAATCTTCTGTAGAAAAATAATCAAGACACACGATGAAAGCTGGTCACATAGTGATAGAAGATTTGTGCTGAGGATCGAAGTATTTAAGCACGAGCAATGCTGTTCATACGGAATTCTGTAGAGAAAAAATACTACCACAACTGAATAATCGCCCCACGAAGCTATTGATTATTTTAGTGGACAACAAACGAAACGTAATTTAGGCGATGTGGAGAAAATGAAAAAACTAAAGTAGACAATATCTCCGTAGATTTGAGAGGAATTTTGTTTAGTGAAAAACTGCGTTTTTTCACAAAAACACCAATCAAATTGGAAATCCAAGAGGCATAAAGACCATACATAAACGAGCAAAAATGATTTAGTGGCTTTTTAAAATGCTTTTAATGGGATGAGTGATCCTTCAATGTTAAAGGTGCGTATAGGTTAAGATGTATTGCACTGACATGGTAACGAGGTAAGAACTAGTGCTTCGTAAATGAGAGAATTTACTGTAGCGTGACACTTGGTGGCACAGCCAATCAGAAGTTATGGATTCATGGATAAGAAAAGCGCTTGTGACCTAGAGACGAATACGAAGAAACAAGCTGACAGCAATTGAGAGAAGACATATGTACGAACATGCGATCATGCAATGCTTCTGTACTGCGCTGGCCACATTATGTTAAATTGGCATGCCAACGGTACTGAGCTACACGTGGAAACAGACGAGAGTCTCACTGCCGTTCTCCCTTATATCTGCATAGTCCTGTGTAATCTGAAAGTATCTGTTCTTCTGCTAAAGCTTTCCCAGCGTTTGGCGTTCTTCGAAAGAAGTTCTGCTGATGATGTCATCTAGCTTGATGACGAAACGTCCAACAACTACACAAGCTGGGAGAACACCATCTGAACGACAACCTGAAAGTTTTATAACAACGCGCTTTGCCTGTATCCATGCTTGTAATTTCATACATAAGGCACATGTAAACTTAGGATAACTAAAGCTAGGTAGACTGCAGCGGTATGATTAAGGTTAGAGGCATGTCGGATATAAGGTGGTACCCATTGTTAGTCTAAGGACAGCAGAACTATTAACTTCATGGAGGCCGAACATGTATGTATGTAAGGAATTAGACTCTGGAATCGGGTAGTGTCCAGCAATGTTATGGAACTGTCAGCTCGTCAAGGTCAAGGTAGAGAGATATAGCGATCATGATAGTAGAAATAGAATGAGTTTTGGTTGTGGCACATTACCGGTGATAATTACGTAACACGAAAATTAATAGGAGTCATGAATATAAATTTCTTACCATTTTTGTATACAAATCTGACAGAAATTATGTGAACAAGGGAGAATAACATCAGGAATCCGATCGAAGCAGATACAGCACAGAGCTTCGTCATCTGGTTTGCCATCACTGTCTCTGTAAAAGATGTTTGAACTGAATTCGGAATGGGTACTTTTGCGTGCTTGCTGGAATATCATGAGAAAAATGATGCAGCCGCTTCAAGCCATCGAATAAACAGAGAAATTCCTTGACAGAGAAGCATCGCTGCATGCATCGAGGGTCAGAACGGAGCTAGAAACAGGAGCAAAGACAATAACCGCGAGTTGCCAAACTGATGCTTACTCTCTTGAACTGACAAAATATTCGGGTACGCTGTTTCCACATGAAATTCTTTCCATTTTCGTCCGATAGTAAAAACATGCACTGTCGGTCAGGAAGCAGCGTCGAACATAGTTCCGTGGCCTCGTCAACCTTACGCTTCAACTGATCGAACGACAGTAAAAGATAGTCGTTACGAAGCTCTTTATTAAGCAACGGGTGTGACTGGATTGCAAGAAACATATCACGTAGAGCAAAACGCATGCAGAAACCGAGTGCTAAATTAAGCGTAAGTTGTTCGTTTGGAATGACGTACATTTTGGCGATTGCATAAGAAATGACAGAGGTTGCACGATCGAAAAGAGAAATCTGAAAGATGAGTGAAAACTGCATGGGTTAGCAAGGCAACAAATTTACACAAGAGTAAATAATCTGAGATAGCGAACATTATCGGTTTGCCGTTGTGGAAATAGGAAAAAAACTTACCAAAAGTTCAGTAAAGCTGATCTGCAAAGCATGCATCACCTACAATGACTGTGCAATTTGCATGAAATAAAAATGACCGCATTCTATAATTTTTAATTTGCATTTTTGAAACAGGAATACGGTCTTAAAAAAGGTGATGCCTGAAGCAAAACAAGGCTTGAAAACGAGATGAAATCAATCGTTTAGGAGAGTATACTTATGCAAGAAATTACAAGCCTGATCCAGACAAAGCGTCGCACAGTCAAAGAATGGACGTGGGCTAAGATGCTGTCAGGTTGCCCAGGCATAGCCAGATTTGTTAAAGGAAAATAGCAATGGACATAATATATCCATTGCTATTTTCCTTTAGCTGCACCCGCTTTGCGAACACGATGTGAGATCTCGTCCTCGACACAACCGCCAGCAGAGATACAACTGTCAAGGTAAACAAAGCCATCGATCAATTCAAGATTGACATCGCACACAGTTAGGTTTGGAAGAGAGCCGCTCCTATCCTGGGTAAGTGTTTTACACTTGTTAGGCGCAAAGCACATGCCATACCTTGAAGCTTCAAGCGCCAGGCGGTCCAGGGCTTGTTGCATTATATGAGGGTCGTCTCCCAGAAGTGCGATGTCATCCGCATACTCTAGATCGGTAGCTCTCTCACCCGGCAGAAGTTCAACACCTGCGCCCACCAGACCAGACCAGGACATCGTCGATCGCGAAGTTAAAAAGGAACGGTGAGATAGGGCAGCTCTGTTGCACCCGCTGGAGATATTGATTATATTTAGAGTAGAAGGAGTACAAAATTCATGTTATGTAAAGTAGGGCTGTCAGCTATTCAGAAATCGTCCATTTTTAAATTAAAAGATTCGGGATCCAGCATTCCTGAATATTTTTCGCTGACAGGCTTACGCCATTAAAGTATTCCCAAGTTGTATAACCGAAGCCTAAACGGCTCGCAAAGGATTGACCATCTGTCGTCTATCAAGAAGCGCATGTCGACTGACTTACTCTCATTTGGCAAATACTAGCGCTTCGTCCATTTATAAGATCGTCTATTGCTCATGGCCCAGTCAATAGTATTATCGGTATCACAGGGCGATAGTCGACTAAGATGAAACGGGTGCCCAGATTCTTTCGGAGGTGTGTTCGATAAAACCCGGCACAGCCAGGATTGATTTCTAGGACCCACATGTGTGTAAACCTGTGAATGGGAGAGGCTTCTGCAGAAAAATTCGTCACGTTCGAGAGTTCCTCGAAGCGTGGTATTCGACACCACAATTAATCAATGAGCACATTCAATTATGATGTATGTATGAAAGCACAAGCCTGATGCAGGCAAAGTGCCGTACAGTCAGAGACTGCACGTGGGCTAAGATACTGTCAGGTTGCCCAGGCCTAAACAGATTCAATTGGATGGGGTCTACAGACCAATTACAACACGCAAAACGGAAAAACTTTGGCGTGCAACAGTTTCTATACCTTACGTTAAGGAAGCGTCATGGGGATAAGTCTCTGACTGTGCGGCACTTTGCCTGGATCAGGTTTGTGCTTTCATAAAATACATTAAAAAATTCAGAGAACTCAGTACTAGTATAAGTGAACACAAAAATCGAATCAGCAAGCAGTCACGCAATTTCAGTGAATATCAATCACTGATCAGAGATTCAGCACTAGCTAAACACATGCTGGACACAGGTCACGGCATTGATGTTGATAACGTAGAAGTGATAAGGGGGGAATAAAACCATACATTAAACGACTTCACTCTGGGGCGGTTGATAACAAAGGCTGGTAAGAATGCAGTCAATAAGGTGATATTCCCACAATCTGTCATCCGGTTCTGCAGCGGATAAACATTACCGTGCGTGACCCATAGTGTGCACACCAAGCACTCAATCGAGTTAATCTGTCAGCAGATATCATTCACACCTGCCAAGACCACAACAATTGAGGGATTATACGGCACGTAGGAGTGGTGGTGCGTCAGATGATATTGATCGCGCACAGAACCCACCATGGACTGTGCAGTTCTTAACCAGCTTAGGATTGGTCGGGTGAATGAAATTTAAGCTTGATCTCTGTTCGTACTGACACTTTTGATCCGACGAAGCTTCTGAGTCAGATATCGCAATGGCTAGTTACGTTTCAGGATATGTCCCGAAATCAAGTTCAACGGCGGGGTGGCACTAAGCATCTTATTGAAGTGTTTGCTTAACCTTGTATGTTGTCAAGCGGAGTGATGAGGAAAGCTTGTTACGATACATGGCAGTGAAAGCCGTAAGGAAGCCGTCATGCTGATGTCGCTCCACTCGTTCACGAAACTTTTTTGATTGGAAGTTCCATTCGAGGTGTAGGCACGGCATCCTAGTTTGTTGGTGTCAACTCTTCTATAGATTTCTATTTTCGTTTTAATTCTTTTGTCATATGTGTCTAGGCCTGGGCAACCTGACAGTATCTCAGCCCACCTGCAGTCTCTGACTGTGCGGCACTTTGCCTGGATCAGGCTTGTGTTTTCATACCATAGATGCACGCGTGCAATCGTGCAGTACTTCTGTGTTGTGCGGCTAACCTTGCTAAATTGATTGACCACCGGTAGTGAGCTGCATGATGAAACACACTGGAGTCGCGCTACCATTTTTCTTTCCTTTCTCATGTCTGTCCAGGCCTGGGCAACCTGATAGTATCACAGCCTACGCACAGTCTCTGACTGTGCGTCACTGCCTGGATCAGGCTTGTGCTTTCATACCATACCATACCATTCTATACCATACTCCTATATAAAATCAGTAACTATTTAAGTTTCACCCTTCACCATCTTTTAGTATTTCACTTTTTCATGGTTGTGCAGTTA
>JACCGJ010003423.1:0-17155 GCA_013407085.1 Atriophallophorus winterbourni
TGATCACTCTTTCCCAGTGTTGCCAGGTATTGAATAAACCTAAACAGAAATGAAAATTTGATCAACATATTGTTCGAACAACTGTATCAAAAATCGATACTGTTGTCAACTTTATTATAATTGACCTGATTTTTACCATTGACTACAGTTTTAATGATTTGTTTTTTTTGGTGGAGAGGTCAAGGTCAATGGAGCACGCAATGTTTAATGACGGCAATTAGTTTGAAAAATCAATGTTTTGAAATATGTTTACAATGAAGTAGAAAAGTGAAGTGGAATTACTCTACAAGACTAGTATTTCTCTCTTGGCGCAGACGCCTGGGATGTTCAAAGAGTTAGTTATGACAAGATGCGTGATTGGAATATCTTTTGGACCGATCGTGTATTCATAATGCAAAGAAATTTGTGTTATACAAAAGGTAACGTTTCACTTCTGGCACAGTAGCTTCGTCTGACCAAGGGTGATAGTCAAGACAGTGAACATGACTAAGTTGCAGTCAACCCACCACCACTGATTTGACCTTACCGCTAAACGTCACGTAGGCATGACTAGAACCAGTGGTCCACTTGCCTACTACGATGTGTATGCACACAAAGCTAATACAAGTGAACACGGTCAATGTCGGTTGACACTGTGGCCCACATGCGTAAAAGTACATTGTTATCCAAGAGTGGCTTACAAGTTCACATCTTCTATAACTTAGCTAAAATTTTCAACTTAAACTATTGGTGAATTAAAGGAAAATTTATCTTTTTGTACAGTATATCTAATACAACAAATCATCCCATGAAATGTTTTCCTCTGAATTACCCTGAACTTGCATGCGTATGACTTTTTGCTAATGCTAACTGCTTCCCGCTAAAACTTAACAAGGTAGTATTATTCTGCTTCTGCATGGTTCGGCATCGAGCATAAACTACTACCAGTTTCTTGCTGTTTGTACTCATCAGGTAGGGACAGTAGGATCAGAATCCGCATGGGCTTGAAACAGTGGAAGAATGGTAAACAAGTTGCGCTTGGGTGTCACTGTTGGATAAGGTTAGTACAACCAATCTATTCAATTACATGAGTCCACACTCGTGTAGACAGGGTTGGAACCCATATCCATTAAAAAATCTCATTTGTATGCATTTCATTGGCACACACCCCACGACCGGTTTCCTAATGTTTGCACTCATCAGATAGGGACAGTAGGATCAGGATCCGCATACGCTTGAAACAGTGGAGGAATGTTAAACAAGTTGGGCTTGTGTGCCACTGTTGGATAAGGCTGGTACGACCAACCTGCTCAAAGCATGTGTCCAAACACATGTTAAATGGGGTTAAACCCATAACCATGAAACAAAATATTCATTTACATGCTTTTCCGTCATTCACACCTCACGACCGGTTTCGTGCTGTTTACACTCATCAGGTAGGGACAGTAAGATCAGGATCCGCATGCGCTTGAAACAGTGGAGGAATGTTAAACAAGTTGGGCTTGTGTGCCACTGTTGGATAAGGCTGGTACGACAAACTTGTTCAATCACATGTGCTAACGCACATGTTGTATGAACGGTATAAAAGGCATAATTCTGATCCAGGCAAAGTGCCGCACAGTCACAGAATGCACGTGGGCTAAGATATTGTCAGGTTGCCCAGGCCTAGACAGATATGAGAAAGAAAATACAAGTGGAAATGTTAGTGGTATAAAAAGCTTAAGCCGTACAACACCATACGTTATTCGAATAAGAACAAAAATAGATAAGATTAGGTGCTGGGGAAGGTTGATAGTATTTGTAATTAGAAAAAATGTCATGTATTATCACGATATGATGTAAAGTATTCGTTAGGATAAATATCGCGTGAAGTTGCTTGATTAAGTTATATAAGCGGGTTGTAATTTGGATTTGCTAAGCATAAAATATCCAGTATTTTCTGAATATCCTCTCACTAGATGATTGTGCAACCTTTGACGGTTGGGAGTTACATATCAAGCAAACTCGAGTAGAATAGAAAAACGATGACAGTTTAAGCGAGAATGCGGAATATTCTATGCCAGTGTGTGAATGCTTGACCTGAGACGTAATAGATGCCTCAGAGAATGAATCTTTGAGGCGAGTATTAAATCCAATCGAACTAGTCTGCGAGCAAGTGAATCCAAATAAAGATGTACCAGTTGATCCTCAGAAGGAAGGTCGTGAAGGCAGCCAACCATTTTAGTTGTTCGAGCAGCTTAATGTTTTTTTGTACCTATGGTGCTCAAGCTTGCACTGATTCATCCCATACTGGATTTATGTACGTATTTCAAAGGATAAACGTCCAACCATATTCTAATCGATTGCATTTTTACTATATTTTTCATTCCTCGTTAGGATGGTGTGACCCATATGGTCTATTGTTTAACTCCATTTTCTGCAGCACGAAGTGATTAAATGGTACGATTTGGCCCAGAGTATCATAATGATATGACCATCTATTCTTGGTAATAACTTACAACTTTGAACGCTGGGCATGTGGGTTGAGTACATTCTCAAATGGGATTCGAAGCGTAAACGTCTAATTGAAAGTCGAACTTTAGATCCGTAGTGTCATTACGACCGCTTTATAGTAAATTTCGACGGTCTCCTACGGTTAATGTACGCCATAAGTGGACACCCCCATACATCCCATGATCCGCAGTGTTTCACATGACTAGACACTCCGATTCGAGCGGAATAAGCTCTTCACCTGCGAGGAATAATAGTGAGCCATTCGGTATCATTTGTAGTGTGTCAGTGTTATCTACGTTCAGCAGCCGAGCACAGTATATGTTCTCCCCAGCGTGGGAATACTGTTTTCCACCCCCTGGACCTATTATTCCACCTTCGAACTTCCAGCAACAGCCGTGGCCATGGTTGCAAGTTGGAAATACCACATTCCAAACGGAACTACCGCAGGTATTTTTATTCGGTACGTGTGTGCTTAGTTTGGAATTCCCTACCTGCCGATGTGGTAAGCTCAAACAGTTTATCTATGTTCAAAGCAAAACTTGACGATTATATGAGAGCTAATCCGAATTTCGCCTCAAACTATTAATAAACTATCTTCGTCCCATTGATTTTGATTTTATTTATACATTTGTACCTATAGTTCCACTCTATGGTTATTGTAAAGTTAATTGCTTTTTCAACCATAAATCTCGAATCTTGAAAATGAGGGTTCACACATTCCCTTCAAAGAAAGCGGTCAACAACACTTTCTTTTCAATGCCGAGAGATTTTACATTACTTTTGACAACAATTGTACCGAAACTGCTGCCTGGCGAATGGTCGACTTCTTGCTTCCAACGACCCGTCGAATAAATCCTTTTCCTTTAGTCTACCCACAACAACCAGCGTACGTGGCACTACTATAGTAAACTTTCCACAATATTTAACCCAACAAATGTTCAACCTGCATATTCGTTGACCATATTGCCTTAAATTTATACATTGATCCCATTACTTTTTGTAACAGATTGCCTTCCGTTTCCTGGGTGTTTTTGCCTTGGATCACCTATTTCTATTTACCCGACTTTTGGCTCACTCTTCCTCATCAGCATGGCGATAAATTCGCCTGGCATTATGAGAGCGACGGCTAGTAAGAATGTAATCCCAAATAATGCTATCTTTAGTAGTCGTGTTCATCGTAACCTTTGTTTGTTGACGCGAAATGTACAATTTTCATTTTCTGGATCAAGGGACGTTTAATTTGCCAACAACATGCTTTGGTTTACAATAAAACCCCACAAGCATACAAACAAGATTGTTCATTAATTCGGCGTTAGCCTAAAGTCAGCTGACCGGAAATAAACTAATCGAACTGGTCAATCGATTTATCGATCTAGCAAGCACAGCTGTTTTTCCGTCGGGCGAATTACGTAGGTAGGAAGTTAAACACTTTTAACAGTCTGGAGTTGTTTTAATCGGGACTTAACTGGTGTAGACATAAGCGTTAAATGGTGAAATTGAAACTATTATCGGGGAGGATAACCGATTTATCCGATTATGTCCTATTCATATTTTTCGGGTTGTTGTCCGATGGATAGGGTTACTGAAAGGCATAGATAGTAAACGACATCGTATTGAAAGTTTGGTCATTGCCATCAGAACACTCAATGTTTTACAGTAGCTCGTGTTGGCGAACTCGAAGCTGTTTAGATTTGCGAGAATAGAAATTCAAATTTTTCGGTACAATTATAACACGCGGCTATGATTCATCGATCTTCTCCCAGAGATATCTTTGGTTAAAATAATTTTATTTAATGAACATTTAATGCTGACTTCAAATACTAACTTTGTTTATCCACTGTTTCAAGGGTCACTGAACCTAATCTTACTGTCTCCACCTGATGACGGCAAACAGCCGGAAACCGGTAGTGGTGTGTAAATGCGGGGGATGTGAGAAACACATCACTTTGGTCATCCATAAACGCCTTGAGTATTTGTCCAGGAATCACTATGGGATCCAGTGTTTCAACATCGTGGTTTGTTGTACGAACCCTATGTAACAGTGGCATTCAAGTATAACTTTGTTTACCACTTATCCACTGTTTCAAGGCTCACTGAACAAAATCTTACTGTCTCCACCTGATGACGACAAACAGCCGGAAACCGGTAGTGGTGTGTAAATGCGGGGGATGTGAGAAACACATTACTTTTTTAAAACACGTCTATCTTAAATACGCAAACCAAATAACGACACCACTTTGCCGAAACATGTATGTACTGTTTGTTACTTCGATCTGATTTGTCCGTCCATTTCGTGCCAGCCGGTACACTTGAAGCCCTCGCCACACAGGGCTCCTTTGACCGACATTAACGAATTGCATATCGTTCGATTGCGGCTGACTTCGTCCATCTTCTCATACTTACGTAGAGGTTGTCGCTTGAACCGTTCGCATGCAATCAATCCAAAACCCGAATTATTGCAAGTTCGCAATTGTCGTCTTCGATGTTTTACGGCGTTTCTTGCTGTTGTGTTGTGTCGGAGGGTAGAGTTCTGCGTATCATTCGAAAGCTTGTGATTAGCGTTCATCGCTAACGCATTTCACATCGTCAGACTACCATTTTCTGATCTGAACTGGCTTTGCGCAATCATTCCTGGTTTCTCCCTAAACCCCCACTCTCTACACTGGACCCTGGCCAAACAAAACCTGTGGCGAACGGAGAATTTGTCGTGACCAATCTCATCTATCGGCCGTGAAAACAAAGCGCCAATGGTCACGAACAAGCGAACTGGAATCCTTGACGGGACATTTTGAAGGGAATGTGAGCGTCAATGTGCGAAGTGCATTAGCGCAGAGTGCTAAAAGTAGTTCCAGATCCTGGCTATTCCTCATCACATACCATTCCTTTATAAACCATTCATCGGCGCGAAGATGTCTAGCCAGCCAAAAACTCATCACTCCCCTAATAGTAATTACAATCTTGAAAATGTGAACATATTATGATAGACAGTTTCACTATGTGAGCATCAACAGATCTGTGATTTCTGGGTGGGGTTTGAAACCCGGCGTTACCAGTCGGAATTTGGCAAGCACAGAATTTATGGAAAAAATGAAATAGCGTAAATAGTGAGCTATAAAATATAATTAAAAAATACCAGCGGAGACCCAAAAGGATCTGCGCTAGATCTGCTTATATTTCTACTACATACAAACGATTTACCTCTCACTTATAACATACAAAATGGCCCTGTTCGCGGATGGTATCAAAATTTGGACGCGTATCAGTTCTGCAGAAGACACACAGAAACTGCAAAGGGATATGGACAATGACTCCGCTGGGGCGGCTCTGAATGATATGACACAGCACACGGAAATGTTCCACCTTGGCGAGAATGTTCTTGAACATATCGATTTGGAACTGACAAAATAAGCATGAACATCTGTGGAAAAAGATCTTAGCGTATGGTGTAGTAGAATCCCGATGAACGGAATTCACCTCCAGTATATACATGGACATACCAGCAGATTGTTAGGTATTTTGGGAGAATATTTGGAAGATTCTCGCTGGTAACGTTTTCATGGATAATTAACGTCTACCTTCGCCCTACGATGGAGTGTGTGGTAAAGGTCTGAGCTCCTTGGCTGCGAAAAAAATATTGCTCTCTTTGATAAAATCTATCACAGAGCATCAAAGTTAGTGATGGGTCTTCTCAATGTTCCGTACATCGAAAAATTACAACGTCTCGATTTATGTGACTTTACCTAAAGGAGGATACCGCGCGATATCATTCAGACCTATAGATTAGTGTCTATCGAAAAACATACACTCAGACACTTGTTTTAAGATTGTATTGAGAAATTGACACGTCGACATACTTTATCCCTTTACATCCCAAGTTCCCGTATTGATTGTCGGCTCCATTTTTTCGCCATACATGGAATTCCCTACCCAAACATGCGGTGGGCTCTCTTTGCCTGGTGAAGTTTAAATCGAAATTAGAGGTGTATATACAAACGAACATTATTAGTGAACTATACATTTGATATCCTGTACTCATTATGTACTATTATTTTTTCAAATATTCATTCATACTAATCATGTGATTTTGTAAAGTGTTATCTTTTAATCCATAAATCGATGGTCCATGTTTATCTCCAGCTTTGCATATGAGTTGAACTCCAAATATTTTAACTTTAATTAGGATCTATTCAGTTGCGAGAGATAATTTTCCAGAGAATAAGTGAGACTCTTCTCGACTGGCTTCCAGTGCGAAGCAAGTGTAATTTCGGGGGATGTGAGCAACACATCACTTTGATCATCCATAAGCGCCTTGAGTGCTTGACCACGAATCAATATGTGATTCTGTGTTTGAACATTTTGGTTCGTTGTACGAACGCAACAGTGACATTCAAATATACACTTGTTTACCACTTATCCACTGTTTCAAGGCTCACTGAACCTAATCTTACTGTCTCCACTTGATGACGGCAAACAACCAGAAACTGGTAGTGGAGTGTATGTTCGGGGGAAGTGAGCAACACATTACTTTGGTCATCCATAAGCGTCTTGAGTGCTTGAACACGAATCACGATGTGTTTCTGTGTTTGAACATTGCGTTT
The DNA here is from genome assembly GCA_013407085.1 of Atriophallophorus winterbourni. Lineage (NCBI taxonomy): Eukaryota > Metazoa > Platyhelminthes > Trematoda > Plagiorchiida > Microphallidae > Atriophallophorus > Atriophallophorus winterbourni. The sequence goes on from JACCGJ010003423.1 coordinate 7,071, forward strand.
CGTTGTGCGAACCCTATGCAACAGTGGCATTCAAGTATACACTTGATTACTACATATCCACTGTTTCAAGGCTCACTGAACCTAATCTTACTATCTCCACCTGATGACGGCAAACAACCAGAAACCGGTAGTGGAGTGTAATTTCGGGAGAAGTTGGCAACACATCACTTAGGATCTATTTAGTTGCGAGAGATAATTTTCCAGAGATCACGTGAGACTCTACTCGACTGGTGTCCGGTGCGAAGCAAACATCACGGCCACCACATGAAACAGCGTTTGAACTCAGAGGGTCAAGCCAGGGTAGGAAACATGAACGACACGATACATCTCTGTAGCAAGTTATCAAAGTTCATTAATCTAAATATAGATGTTATTTTTCCATGCACCACTAAGCTATTTACACTCGTTCGTAGAGTTATAATCCCAAATTTGAGAAACATTCACGCTCCCTTGAAATGTTTACAAAATTGTGCGCAATTTGACGAGGTAGTTTGGTAATAAGGATAAATATTGATCACTATCTTACTCCCCAATATAAAAGTAAAGCTACTTTTTAACTAATGGACTCCACCATTGATTACCCCTTTGGTGTTTTAACATATATGTACACATGACCTTTAAACGGTGTCATAATTTATTCAATTCTCGGCATAATCAGTTTGAAAATATCACAATTTAAGAATATTTGTATCGAAGAAAACTGGCATAATCAACCCAAAGCAATACCAACGGGAAGAACACCAAAAGCATCATTAAAACAAACGCCAAGTATGGCACGGTGACCAAAGAACCACCTACATAGGGTCCGCAAAAGAATCCCACATTCAATATCATCCGGAATATGGTTTGTCCTCTTTCCACGTCACATATCGGGACCAATTTGGTGTACATGGACTCACAAGTAGTGCTGACCATTGGAGTGCCGAGCACATGCAACAGCACGCCAGTCATCATCAGGGCAATCCCCGTGGTCACTGGCAAAGTGGGTTGATAGGCCAAGTAACAAGCCAGCCAACTGTAGGAGAACAGTAGTAAAACCATCCCGGTACAGAGGATTGTTAAATCGCTCACACAACGTTTAAAGCATTGATAGGCGAAGAACAACAGTATGACCACTCCACCCGAAGCCAGGTACACAATACTAGTCTCCACTTCGGTCCAGTTGTACAATTTGTTGGCCACTGGAGGTAGAACAGCTTCCAAGGCGAACGATGTGAAATAGCTCATGAATATAATCCCATACATGGCGAACATGGCATATGTGGTGTAGATTAGATACCCAGCACAACAATTACCTCGCATACAGCAAGGGGAGCATGTATGACAGTCCTCATCTAGCTCATCTTTAAGTGTTAGTTCAATTTCCAAGCGTTTATTTTCCTCTTTCTCGTGTCTTTGGGGTATAAAAAGATGATTGCGAAGACGAGCACATCCAGATTGGCCCGGGTCACACTCTGGTGCTGGGTTGATAATACGATCCACTTGTGGATAGACTGCGATAACCAAAGCACAGTGCAGGAGCCACAAAGAGCCCATAATCATCCCGGGAGCATTGTACACATTGACATTGAGTGTCCCAACTCGAACATTTAGTTTATCAACAAGCAGAGTGAAAGCCGGACCGAATAGTAATCCAGCTTGTCTCGGTAAAATTAGGGCAATCACATAAGAAGTACGTTGACTGGGTTTTGTTAGCCGAATCATGTCCGAATAAAGTGGCACGTCACAGCAGGCTCCGACTCCTGAAATGAACCGTCCAATTAGCAAGACCCAAGGATTCGATCCGACCAGATAGAGCACATTTCCGCATACTTCCAACAGATTGGAGGCCAGAAGTAGCACATGGGTCCGGACACCTTTGTGTGCAGCATAACCGACAACCGGGGTGAATATCAACACAGCCAGACAAAACGCTGCCACTGTGGCTGCATAATAGCTGGTGGCCGCACCTTCACTCCATTTGGTAGTCAAGTATAACCAAAGACTAGGCATAATTATGGCTCGTTCCATATTTGTAAGGAAACCCCACGTGCTACCGATAACGACTTGTAGATGTTCCGGTCGGCAGCAGCGCTGACCAAGTTTGCTGCGGCTGGATGATTCGGGGACCTCGGCATCCGAATCCTCTGACTTGGCCGAGTCCATTCTTACGAGTGCACACACTCGTGCCACGTTTAAATGTCGTATGCTCAACGCTGATTGGTTAAGTTCGTAGCCAATGATATTTCAGTAGTAAACTAAACTTGCAAGCTGTCACAATTAACGGCAACCTCAAACATAACGGTACTTAATCGTTGAATGCACTTATAAACACGTGACTAAAATAGAACCTGCTCTAATTTATATCGATCTCTTATTTGTATACAAACAAAGGTTGCTGAATGATTTTCAAAGTGATTTTCAAATGAAATTTAGGATATTTCTTAATGAAATTTTCAATCTATCTCTTGTACCATTGACAAGAAACCATCATACAATACGGTCGAAGATGAATTATACTATATGTGAAACAATCTGTAATTATCGATGAAGCCATTCTCAAAATTATTGATTTATGTAAAGCGTCCCAGTTGAAGAACTGGTGATTCAAGATTCAAACATTTATGGTCTGAACAGCTTATAGATGGGCAACACCATTGGATATTCGTATAAGTACAAAACGTATAACAAATTGGAGGCTTTGGAAAGATCGACCGTTTTTGTAGTTAGAGAAATGTCATGTGTTGTCTCATCCGTACCAAACCGAGGTAGGCAATCGGTAATGCTGGACAGCGCACGAGGATTCTCGATTCTTGTTCATACTCATCGAGTATAATGCGCAGTTCAGTGAGAGACACTATCGTTCCCAATGTGATATAATAGTGCTCGGTTCAAACCCGGTTGTAGTGACGCACGTTTATAACCGGTATAACCAGGAGTGAAACATGTAGCGAGATAGCACTTCATTCAGGGTCTAGCTGCCGAATGAGGTAAATCTTGAGGGCATCAGCTTCCGCTAAAGACTTCAACGCTTCAAGATTCATGATTCAAGAATATATGATGACAAAGAGCACCTAGCTTCACAATTGCCACAGCAAATATCTGTTCGTGATAAAGAAATACCACATATTCATGTAATGTCATGTATAGTCCAGTTGAAAACCTACCATGAGTCAATACGCGGGTGTCACTAAATCGTTATGCAACAAATAGGTGTCCAAATTTCGAATGAATGTTTCGACCCAGGGTAACAACAGTTTCGGAGCAGGAAAGGAAACAGTCACAGGCTGGATTCAATTCAATTTAATTTAATTTTATTGGTCTAAAAAGCATATAGCTTTACAAAAAACCACAGAGTAATATGGGAACTATGAATAATATAACAAGCAAAAACTGGATTCAGTTGCTTACTGAGCAGTTTAAGAATCAGTTAAAAACCCAAAGGGTGGAAATTGTTTTCGATTGGTGGGATGACACGTGTAGATGCATGGGGTCAAGATGTATAGTTTTCTTCGATACACGGGTTTAGGGTCAAAAAGATATCAAGACTTCTCTTGAAAATCTGCTGATTCGGGTAGATTGTTCCAAGTAAAACAAATTCGCACAACAAAAATTATCATCTATAGTTGAGTCTCGAGTGAGGGACAGTTAGAGTAAATGTGTGAGCTCTTGTCTTATGTGAGCCCCGTAGATTAAATAAAGACTGTAGAGGGTAATTTGCGGTAATCAGAATATTGTAAACCAAAATCAAATCTTCTCAGAGACGACGACGTTGATAATAGAATAAATTCAGGGTTTTGATTCGCTCATTGTATGGTTTCCGACTGAGTCCGGCTACAAGTTTGGTATCAGCAACAGCTTATACGGGAATGGGAAATTCATAGTGTCATCGAGTGACTCCATGTATGTTGTGTCTCACTGTATTCGAATAAATGTTTTAAAGGATGATGTTGGGTATGTAATATTTTGTATGTAAGTATCACATTACTCTGAAGACTTCTTTGAACGGGGTAGGGAAGCCTCGGATTTTGCAATCGTTCATCGTACGTTAATTTCTGTAAACAAACATGCTCTATCTGATTCTCGCTGCTTTCCTGAGCGCTGAGAAAAATTTAAATCTTGGAGATTTTTATTCGATCAAATTTAAATCATTAATGACAAAGAAACCGATAATGAGAATTTCTACAAGAACGAGTTGTATTAATATAATATCGATTGGGATTCTTTTACGCTCCAAATTTTTGCAAAATTTTCAAAGTTATCAATCGTATTCATTGACGACGTGCCGTTTCTTGTGGCTACCACAACAAATGTTGCTGCCTCCTTCACGACTGGACAGACAGGCAAAGCTACTCAAATGTGTCAGTCAGGAGACACATTCATGAAGGCTTAATAGCTATCGGTCGAACGGTGGACTGTAGATCATGCAGTAAAACATGGGACTACAATGGTGATGGTCAGGGATTTGTGTCCAATCCAAGGCAGAGGATGTGCACTTCTGATGAGCTCAAATAAGTACAAAACCAGAGTCCAGTGTTTCCATTATGGACCGTCATGATCAAATTTGTGAATATTTCAAAGAATTTGGTACTCATGAGTAGTAAAATACATTAAGATTCTGGTTCTTTCGTTCGAATCACTTCCGTTTTTACAGTCTAACTAAATCAACACTGCTTACAATCACCGACAAGAACCCTTCGAAACATTCAACGTGAATTCAGGACAATGTCATGTTTCTGGTTGGACTGTGTAATTGTGGCCAAATCGACTGACAAAAATATTCCCAATCACTCGATCGGAGTACTACATTCACGATAAAGAAAGTTTGTAATGAATCGTTTACAGCACTTTTGTTGTTAACATTTCGCTTCTGACACAGAAGCTTCGTCAGATAAAGGATGATGGACAGGCTTTCATTTATTCACCGGATCAATCCAAATCTGGCTAAGAACTGCACAGGGTTAGTGGACGTTCAGCTTGTTAAGATAAACTGGCGAGATTAAAATCAATCGACTCATGTTGCGTATTCCCCCGGTGTTGTCGATATTCAGTGACTGACTAGATTGCTTGCGGGTACGCATGTTAATGTTTATCCGTTGTAGAACCGAACGCCAGATTGTGGAGATAATAGCCTCGTCTACTGTGTTGATCACATTCACACGTACCTTTGTTATCTTAACCGCCTCCGCATGAATTCGTTCTATGTATTCCTTATCATTTCTACGTCATCAAGATCAACGCTCTGGCCTGTGTCCAACTCGTGTTCATCTGGAGCTGAAACTCATAAATTAACTGGAATTGTGTGGCTGCTTTCCGATTTCCTTGCTTCTTCGTTTATCCTAGTACCGAGTTCTCTGGATTTTTTTCGCTCCTATATATATTTACTTGGTTTGACGAAGCTTTGATATCAGAAGCAACACATTACCAATAAAGTGCTAAAACCTATTCAGTACAAACATTCTTCCTCACCACATCACTTTAATTCCATAAGATGCGAAACAACGTTGGCCGTATCGATTTTTAGGATTAGAGTTGTACTTTTGAGTGTACCTATACAATGGAACGCCTGTAATGTAAAAACGCCTGTGGTATGTAAGAAGATAGTACACACAGCCTCTCGTGGACCATTAAACAAAAGGACCTAGGCTTGTTAATAATCAATAATCTAGGGATGTTGAGCCACTACAACTCCGTCTATCGCAAAACATCACAGAAATTGTCACTCCTAAAGAGAATTTTCGATAACTTCCCAAAACAGACAATTTCCTGCATTATAGATACATACATCAGACCCGCAATGGAATATGCAGTTAAAGCATGGTCGCCATGGCTTAAAAAAGATGTTGCGAATTTGCAAAGAATATATCATCGACCTAACAAACTTTTAGCCGGACTCAGTCGGAAACCATACAATGAGCGAATCAAAACCCTGAATTTATTCTATTATCAACGTCGTCGTCACTGAGGGGATTTGATTTTGGTTTACAATATTGTGATTACCGCAAATTACCCTCTACAGTGGTTATTTAATCTACGGGGCTCACATAAGACAAGAGCTCACACATTTACTCTAACTGTCCCTTACTCGAGACTCAACTATCGATGACAATTTTTGTTGTGAGAGTTGGTTTAACTTGGAACAATCTACCCGAATCAGTAGATGTTCAAGAGAAGTATTGATACCTTTTTGACCCTTAACCCGTGTATCGAAGAAAACTATACATCTTGACCCCATGCATCTACATTTGTCATCCAACCAATCGAAAACAATTTTCACCCTTTAGATTTTTACCTGATTCTTGAACTGCTCTGCAAGCAAACAAATCCCGTTTTTGCTTGTTATATTATTCATGGTTCCCATATTATTCTGTTTTTTCTAAAGTTATATGCTATTTAGACCATTAAAGTTGAATTGAAATGAATGATGAGGTCAAATCTGTGGAGAGCTGGAACTGTTCACTATTGTGTCAATCATGATAGAAAGCAAATATTTGACTCGCAAACTGATAGTACCCGTAAAATGTACGAAAACTCGAAAAACACTGACTGTCTGCCAACTCGGAAACAAATAAATCTACATGGAACATTCCTCATGATTAGCCGTCGCAACTTTTCCCGAAATGCATAAATGCACTCTTCTTATAATGATGCGACGCTTATAAAACCGATTGTAACCGAATGCCTGGCCAAACCTCGTATACGAAAAAACGACAACACTCAATCCATTCTCTCGTGCAAAATTTCATGTGAAACCGCCAGACTTGAAACCCACAACGAGTGGTGTTTGGAGAATATGTTGTTTTATATTTGTGACTACTCAACCGTGCCAAGCCCATTGAACTATTCACAAAACTGATCACGACGGTCCATAATGTAGGCACTGGACTCGAGTTTTTTTCTTAGTTGAGCTCATCAGCAATGCATATCCTTTCGCTTCAGGTGGGATTACGAACCCTTGACCATCACCATTGAAGTCTCACCCCTTAACGACCTGAGCTATCGTCCACCATTTGACCGATCACAATTAAGTGTTTATGAACTGTTCTCCAGACTGGCACATTTGAGTAGCTTTGTTTGCCCGACCATTCCAGAAGGAGCCAGCAACATCTGCTGTGGTCGCCCAACCAAACAGATCTCCGATATGAACTGCTGATGAGCTCAAATAAGAGCAAAACTCGAGTCCATTGCTTCCATTATGGACCGTCGTGATCAACTTTGTGAATAGTTCGATGGGCTTGGCACGGATGAGTAGTTACAAATACCCCAAAGTGTCACAGCGTAATGTGCATCATCATACAGTAATTAAACAAGACACTGGTGCGAATAAATCGAGATATGATATGACCTGTTCAAGGTCAGTGCAAGGATGAGCATGGAACTATATCTGTTACATGTTTTGTCTGTAAACCAAAACAACCAAGTTTCCAATGGCAATGATAGTGAGCAGTGAGAAAAGCATGCGAAATATTCTTGTGAATCCATACTTGCCCCGAGAGTTCTTTGAAAGAAAATTTAGGAATTATGATGTCATAATTTGAATAGAAATCGAAAGTTGTCGATACATTTTAACAGCATAATTCAGCCTTCCTAGTCTTCTGGATGCGCCGATTCCAACGTTGCACTGCGTAGTCATACTCGTCAACTCTAAATACAACAATCCCGCATTGGATGTTGTCGGAACATTTGCTCAACCCTTGTATGTTTTCGCTGGTAATATGTACCATCAGAACTAGTGTCAACCATAAGCGACAGCCAAATTCAAACAAAGTTGAAGGTTTTTATGGCATCACATGTTTTAGCAAAAACCCTCAGAGTGGTTCCGAAAAACACACACTCTATTGGAAAGCAATTTACCTAAATTTTACGTTTCATTAAAATTTTATTGATGTGTGTTGCACCGATGTTTTCTAGCGTCACGTTGATCGAATCTACTTATGTGTGCTCAAAACATTGATTCTACATTTTCAGCTCAACTGCCACTTTTCTAATGCGCTCTTCTTTACATCAGGTTCATTAGCATTATATGTCTTAAATTCAAGACAGTGAAATGTCACATGTCATTTCTGGATAGTTTACTATATTAGTGTTCAAACATTTTCGTTTGATTTTTTAGATGATTAGCTAATAATTATGAGATGGATTCGTGAAAATAAAGTGGAATTGGCGTTCTAGATAGTGAAACATTGATTTGTGTTGGTTGTTCATTATTCTGATCTAGTTCTAATCCTGAAAAAAGAAAGTTTGTAATGAATCGGTGAGAGTAGTTTATTGTTAAACGCTTCGCTTCTGATTCAGAAGCTTCGTCAGACCAAGCGTGTCAGTACGAACAGAGATCAAGCTTAAATTATGATTCCCCGATCGGTCACGAACATTTGCCATTACATTGCAAGTTCTAATCCATTTGGCAGATCTTTAATGACGTCGCGGTATAATGACTAGGCGCACTCACCGTTTCTACCTGAAGATAGCAGAAGGTTGAGAAGCGGAAGTTGAGTTGACGGGCTGTGAGCAACATATGAATTTAGGGATTGATGGTTAAAACGCAAACACTTTAAAACATCACAGAATTATTATAAGAATAAAAATGTGAAGAGTAACAGTACAGAATCAGTTAAATCTACCAATTGTGCTGCTCACGCTTTAAATATTCCCGGGCAAGGAGAGTCAACGACGTGTAGCGGTATGGAATTTCAGAAAAATGTAATACATACGGCAAAAATATAACGCCGACAACCAATATGTGAACCTAAGATGTAGAACGATAGTGTATGTCCGCGTGTTTTTTCTTGAAACAAGTGTCTGAGTGGATGTCCTTCGGTAGACACAATTCTACAATATCGCGCCGTAGACCTAGACGCCGCAATATTTCGGTGTACGGAACATTGCGAAGACCCATTATTTAGTTTGTAGCTCTGTGATGGAATTTTATCGAACAGAGCAATATCTTTTCGTAGCCAAGGAGCCCACACCTCTACCGCATACTCCATCGTAGGGCGAAGGTAGACTTTCATTATACTTGATAACGCTCCCAGCGAGAATCTTCCATATGTTTTCGAATGATACCTGACAATCTGTTGGCCTCTTTAGATACATTCCGGCATTTGACTGTTATCTTCATGTTTCACTAATCTATACTCAAATGTTCTTCTCCACATAGCTGAAGGTCTTCTGGAACTCCTTAACGTCAGACGTTGCATCATCATCTAGTGAATCGACTTTCGATAATTAACTGGATACATTTATGCATAGTAATTTCACACAACAACCCGATGATCTGAATCAAGTAATGCAAATTCACATGACATTTATCCTAACGAATGTTCCTTCATCATACCGAGACAATACGTGACAATTTTCGACCTACAAAAACTGTCGATCGTGACAACGCTACAATTTATATTTTTTGTTATTATACGAACATCCTATGGTTTGTACAGCTATACGCTCTTTTATCATAATTTATTGAAGCTTCCAAATGAATATCTCCAAGGAACATTCTTGTCAATTTGGCGCACCTTGCTATTCCACTTGTTAAATCGCATCTAATTTGCAGACGTCCAATATTACACGTTTTCCAAATCCCTTTGCAGTTTCTCACAATCCGTGTCTAACTTTTCATATCTTTCACAAACAGAATCATTTTGATATTATTTGTGAGGACAAATGGTTTATTTACAAGAGAAAAGAGGGCGGAACCCAACACAGATCGTGTGGGAACATTATAAAGACTTACATTCATTCCAACGATGAGTATTTGGATCCCAGCGTGGGCAACCCGTGGTGCGCTAAAGACATTGACCTCTTGGATAGAATTTACCACCGAGCAACAAATAGTTGCGTGATGCAGCACGTCCATATCAAGAGCGAATGGCCCATACTAGGGTTCCTGATTTGACACGAGGGAATGAGGAGGCGACGGGATTCTAGCTTTACAAAAGACTGCGAATCGAAAACCACCCGCTCCGAGATCTATAAAAATAAGTTTTCCCCTCGGAATACACCGTAGTCACTCCAAGTCCTGCTCTCAATACCGCACTCACGAATGATGTCGGCGCCAGTTTTCTCTGATGCGTCATCTGCTTTTCTGGGAATGCACTATCGCAAGA
>JACCGJ010003423.1:17175-47382 GCA_013407085.1 Atriophallophorus winterbourni
TAACTGCCTATGCCATGTACGGCTCACGCGTGATGTTCGTTTGCACATATAATTTCAATTTTGTTTTAAATATTCCCGGGCAAGTAGGGTCAACGACGTGTAGCATTAGGGAATTTCAGAAAAAATATAAAACGTACGGCGAAAAAATTGCGCCGACAACCAATACGTGAACATAATATGTAGAACGAAAGGGTATGCACGCGTGTTTTTTCTCACCAAAATCTTAAAACAAGTGTCTGTGTGGATGTCCTTCGGTAGACACAATTCGATAGAGCATCATATTATCGCGCCGTATCCGCTTTTGGGTAAAGTCACATAGACCTAGACGTCTCAATCTCTCGGTATACGTAGCATTGCGAAGATGCATTACTTAATTTGTTGCTGTGTGATAGATTTTATCGAACAGAGCAATATCTTTTCGTAGCCAAGGAGCCCACAACTCTACCGCATACTCCATCGTAGGGCGAAGGTAGACTTTCATTATACTTGGTAACGCTCCCAGCGAAAATCTTCCAAATGTTTTCAAATGATAACTTACAATCTGCTGCCCTCTTTATATACATTTCGGCATTGGACTTTTATCTTCATGTTTCACTAATCTGTACTCAAAGGTTCTTCTCCACAGAGCTTCAGGGAAAGATTTTATTTTGTTGATCTTCTGGAACTCCTTGCCGTCAGACGTTGCATCATCATCTAGTTAATCGATTTCCGGTAACTAAGTGGATACATTTATGCAGAATAATTTCACCCAACAACCCGTTGATTTAAATTAAGTAATGCAAATTCACATGACATTAATCCTAGCGAAAGTTTCTTCATCATACCGTGACAATAGATGATAATTTTCGACCTACAAAAACTGTCGACCTTGACAACGCTACAATTTATATTTTTGTTATTATACGAACAACCTATGGTTTGCACAGCTATACGCTTTTTTATCATAACTGCTTGAATCTTCCAGATGGATACCTCCAAGGAACATTTTTGTCAACGTGGCGCACCTTGCTATTCCACGTGTTAAATCGCATCTCGTTTACAGACGTCTTATCTTACACGTTGTCCAAATCCCTTTGCAGTTTCACACAGTCTGCACAGAATTAATCCATGTCCAACTTCTCACATCATTTGCAAACAGAACCATTTTTGATATTATTTGTGAGGACAAATCATTTATTTACATGAGAAAAAGAAGCGGACCCAACACAGATCATTGTGGGACTCTGCTGGTGGTTTAAATTTTGTTTGACGACACTTCATTCACTCTAACTCTCGCGTGGCGATCTGTCAACTAGTCGCACAAGCATGAGAGGTATGAATTACGTATTTCCAAAACGCATCCGTTTGTTGTAGAAACAAGTTGTGATTGATTCTATCAAAATTCTTTCGATGTGTCCAAGTAGCAGTTTTACAACTGTAAGAACATGCAGGCACGTGTTAAACCAAATGGTCTTTATCCTATAGAATCCAGATGATTCCGTGACAATTTTAATTTGGTTCTCTGGTCAAGTACGAGTTTGGGATGCAAGATGTCCAGTAGTTCAACGAAATCCAGTAATGTAGTTTTCCATGTAATATATGAATCTGAAGGAGGAGGATAGTTAACATCTCAAGATGCAAGATTCAAGAATTTATGGTCACAAAAAGCGCATAGCTTCACAATTACCATATCATATATTATTCATTCGGGAAAAAGGTATAAAATAAACATGTAAAGTCAAGTATAGTCCAGTTGAATACATACCATGAGTCAATACACAGGTGTCTTTAAATCGTAATTCAAAAAATAAGTATCCGAATTTTGAATGAATGTTTCGACGCTGGGAGCATGATAAGAGTTTTTGGGAGGGAATTCCAAAGAAAACAGACACGTACACAATAAAAAATATCGGCGACAGGTGATACGGGGCTGGGGAATTTGTAGTGTCACTGAGTGGCTGCGTGTATGTCGTGACTCACGGTATTCGAATAAATGTTTTAAAGGATGATGTGGGGTATTTAATATTTTGTATGTTAGTATCACATCACTCCGAAGGCTTCTTTGAAGGGGGGTACGGAGTCTCAATTTTCGCTATCGTTCCTCGTACGTTAGTTTCCGGAAATCACTTACGAGTTTTGTTGCACGATGGTATATTTATCAAGCAATAGTATATCCTTTTATAACCACGGATTCCAAGCTTGTGATGCATGCTCCATGGTTGGAATTAAGTAGGCTTTCATGATGGTCGGCAACGTTCCAGGCGAGAAGGTTCTGAAAATCCGTCGCAGCATACCTAGAATAATGGGAGCACGCTTGTAGATGGCCTCACAAAGCAGGTTGTACTTCAGGCTGCCGCATACCCAGACTCCAAGATCCCTTTCCGACTCGGTCCAGCTCAAAATTGTCTGCTCAAAGTGATATTGTTACTAGATTGGCTTATCAATTTGCAGCACCTTGTATGTTTGGAAATTGAATTTCAACTTATTCCGTACCGACCATTCATGGAGAGCATTCAAATCACATCGCAGCTGTGCACACCCCGCAGTTTATTTTATCCGCGTCCAAACTTTAATATAATCAGCAAAGAGAATCACCTTGCATGAGTGCGTCTCTGGTAGGTCGTTCATGTAAACTAAGAAAAGTACTGGCACGAAGACTGAACCTTGCGGTACGCCACTAGATGCATCAATACCCCTGAGTGTACTCCGTTGATTCGAACGATCGCCTTGCGTCCACAGAGGTAACTTTTAATCCATACGAGTAGCCGTCCGCTGATACCCATCTGCTTCAGCTTTTGTAGTAGTCGAAAGTGATCAACTCGGTCAAACGCTTCAGACGTTTAACACCGTAAGCAAGTTTGTAAAGCATAAGTGAGATTTACGAAAACCATGCTGCGCTACAGATTGTATATTTTGTGATTCCAAGTGATTAACTATTTTTCCGTCAATATAAGCTCTAGAACGTTGGATATCACAGAAAGTAAGGTGACAGGACGGTAGTTTGCAGGATCTGAACGTCTATCACCTTTGTAGATAGGTGAAATTACCCGTCGTTCACTCGGTTGGCACCAATCCTTCGGTTAGAGAATGTTTAAACAATTCGCCTAATGATTCACACAGCTGCTGGTCACAGGATTAAAGTATAGTCGGAGTGATTCCGTCCGCTCCAAGGGATTTCCTAGGGTTCATTCGACACGAATGTCGTTGTATAATCGCTGAATTGATCTCGATCTCAGTCAGCTGTTGCGTCACCGTTGATGGCAGTAATTGTTCAGTCAATCTGATCGTTAACGGACTAAATACATTCGCATAAAACTGAGCGAGAGCATCAGCTGTTTCCTTTGCTGAGACTGTTAATCCATCCACTGTAAGCACAGGAAACATGCCTGGTTTCAACCTCGATAGAGCATTGACAATCCGACATAGCAATTTAGGATTTCGTTACATTTTCAAAGATAGAAAGCGGTGATAATTTTACTTGTCTTCCTTGATGAGAGTGTTTACTTTGTTGCGAATTCTGCAATTTTTTTCCAGGAAGCATCAGTCCTAGTATTTCTGTGTTGAACCCAGGCGGCATTCCTTTGCCCGATCCAGTTTTCCTGCGACGACGAAGCTTAAAACGAAAGTCGCTTACCCGTCGTTCGTCAACAAATCGCGAATTTTGATATATGTTTGACTGAAGTCTTTCTTTGAGTGCGGTGCAATGTGTTTCCATGTTGTGATAAACAAGCACTCGCCAATTTACTAACCAAAGCGCATCATGTAAAATCACTTAATCGATCCTTCTGAATAGATTTGCAGACTAACATACTCGTCTAGCGCTGCATACATATTGAAAGCTTAACACAAGACGATCACTCCGACCGAGGGGTGGAATGTAGTCAACACCCTCAACTGCCGTAGTCTCGGAAGTAAGGATTAAATCCAAAACGGACACTTCTCTGATCCTCTTCTGTGAGTAAAGTCGGACATATGGTTACGCAGTCGAAGCATGTCGATCAGCTCACAGAATTTATGATCGAGTGTGTGTAGAGGATGATCTGATCTGGCAAAATGATGAGGAAGGTTAAAGTCCCACATGATCAGTAATTGAGAGCTTCGCATCTCACCGGCATAGTGTAGAGCCTCTAATAACCTGTCGTTTTAAGCATCCGTCGAGGCCGGAGGGCGATATATTATGCCAAATTTGGTGTTAGATGGCAACTAATAGCGAACGAATTCATTGTAAGTTATCCGGAAAGAAACCCACGACGCCAATTCGGATCGACGGCAAAATGACAACGTTTAGAACATTTATGGCACTGGCATTACTCACCGGTCATGCGCTAACATTCATTCGATGATTCTAAATTCCACAGCGGCAGCATTTTTTCTTCGATTCTGAAGTAGTTTTGAGACTTGGCAATTGTATAACTCGGGATAAGAAGTAGAAAAAGATATTGGCTTTATTCGTCTAAACGAATTTTCAGCAATTCCAACAAATTCACCACAAAATTTAAAAAAAACGACAAACAGGTCACGACATCAGATTACATATGGTAAACCGCACCATGTTTGTTCTACGCTTTTATTGATAGCTTTTATATATGATCCAGTTTATTAACAAATGTTGTAATCGAACTGTTTCGGGAAACATTCTCTCATGTAAATCCTGATATCGCGTATTTCATTTAAACAGTGCGCGTCAAAAATTGACCTCAGTTGATTGGAAAACACGATGAAATCGGCAAACAAATCGCGTTAAGTTTGAACGAAAAAACAGAAAAAAGCATAGAGAAATTAATTTTATGCCATGCCGATTTGAAGGGCCCGCAACGGTGGGAAACAAAACAGCTTAAACCTTTTGTTTCTTCTTGACCTCGAGCAATGTCACAGGCTTTTTCCCAAGTGAGCTTACGTGGATCTTGAGCTAAAAACATTTCTCGTAATTTGGGACGTTAAGTGCCGTAAATAAATTGTTGTATGAGAAGAACCTCTTCGAATTTCTTTGCTGGAACACGGGAGTAGTCACAAAAACGAACTGCTTGGGTCAATCGTGTAATATAGCTTCCCAAAGTATCACCTGCTTCTTGAATAGTTCGCGTGAGCTAGAATCGCGCGATGGTATCTCATCTAGTATCGTCTGGTTAGTTCTAGCAAAGAAGTTCATGGATTCGAAAGACGCGTCTGTGTATGGAAAGAGTTTCGTTGTCCCAAAGCTTTGCGTGAAATTGCAATATTGCATCAGTTGAGCCATTCACTTAAAAGTTCTTCGGAATAGAAATCGCCAACAACGACGCATCAGGATGGCGATGCTGCGTAGCGATTTTCCCCGTCCTACTGCTCTACATCAGTGGCAAAGGTTACTCCAGTTACTTCTATCTAGCTCTTTCGTTCCATCGCTTAACATTGTGAGAAACTTTTGCTAAACAGAAGCGATCCGATCGGAATTTATGCTGTGTTGGCGAAAATGAATTAAGCATTTCAAAGTGTGAGAATATTATTTCTGAGACTATACGACATTGACAGTCACAGGAATAGGGCAAATAGATGATAATCTCCAGCGTCAGACGGACAACAGCATTTGAAAATAGATGTAATTACTCCTGACTTCCAATTTTTGGTACCACTCGAACAAATAGTTTAAAAGGCTGGAAAGTGGTTCACAAAGCTGACGATGACAGATCGTGATGGTATTCGATGTGATACCAGCCGCACCTGGAGATTTTCTTACATTAATTTAGCACAATATTTCGATTCCTGATTTGTTTGAACGTGCCAATAATATTTGCGAGAACGTTGTCAGTTTCAAACGCAATCTCAACGACTCTTTCGCCAGTACGGATGGCGAATATACCAAGTTTGACTTTTGCTTTCCAGTACATAATTTTGTAAATTAACTTGAGATTGTAATCCAATTTGACCGCAGCATCCATTGGTGCGCTTCCATATCCTCTCAAATTGTTCCCATGGTTACAGAAGGACATGACCTTGCTGCAACGCGTATACCACCGCGCTACAAAACTGGTGACCGGGCTATTTAACAGGCCATACGAGGAGAGGATTGCAACTCCGAACCTACTTGACTTTTCGTACAGTCGTCTCAGGGGCGACTTGATCCTGCTGTTCAAAATTCTGCATACAGTGGATCGTCCACTTGAACACCCGTTTTATCGGCAGGAAGCACGTGTTAGCAGTTCGCATGGCTGAAGTCAATTATTCCACACTCCAGATCAAATTCTCGAAGGTTTTTCTTTGCTGTCCGAGTTTGTTTTATATGGATCTCTCTGCCCCCACATATCATTTGCGCATCAAGCCTGAACTTGGTCAAGGCTGAACTTGACAAGTATATGTTGACCAAATCCAACCTCGCACCGGAATACACGTGCTGACTTTCCATATTGATAAAACATTTGTGTTGTTTTTATGCATTCCCTATAATTTTAATCTGTGGTTACTGTAAAGTATTTGCTTTTTGGACCATTATAACTTTGAATTACTCTGAAAATACGTAAATTCAGTTTGTTGTGAATCATACGAAAATGTTGCCAGGAATTAGGGAGTATTTCTAGCTTTATGCAGCATCCACGCTGATCGCTTCAACGCTATCCACTTTTTGTTCGACTGCGGGCAACAAAACGAAGTTTATGCTTGGATCATTTAGGATCGATTTGCTAGTTCACGTTAATATTCAGTTTCACAAACGCAGCAAGTTGATTGCATTGTGAGAAAAGACTGATGTAATCGAACTGCCAATTTTCTAAATGGTGTGTAAGTGCGAGGGATTTAAGCAACACATTCCTTTGAGACTTTCATTGTATTTGAACTTTACGAGTCTTTTTAAAAATACTTTTTAATAGCGTACTGTGATACTCATATCCCCAGCACTCACATACCAAAACCTGTATTGGATTAAAAGCGCAACTTGTTTACTATTATTCTGTGTTTCAAACGCATGCAGATTCGGATCCTACTGTTTCTACCTGATGTATGCAAACAACAGGAAACCGGTAGTGGGGTGTGTGTAATGGAAATGCATGCAAATGAGCTTTTATGTTCATGGTCATGGGTTCGAACCCTGAAAACATGAATGTGGGCTCATTTAATTGAACAGGTTGTTCATACCATCCTTATCCAGCAGTGCCATACAAGTGCAACTTGTGTACCATTCTTCCAATGTTTCAAGCGCATGCGGATTCTCGTCCTACTGTCCCTACCTGATTAGTACAAACAGAACCGGTTGCGGGGTGTGTAATGGAAATGTATGCAAATGAGCTTTTTGTTCATGGTCATGGGTTTAAACCTTGTTTACATGAGTGTGGGCTAATGTTATCGAACACTTATGGTTGACCAAATTAATGTGCTGCTCATATCCCCGCACTTATACACCACTACCGGTTTCTGGCTGTTTGCCGTCATCAGGTGGAGACACTAAGTTCAGATTCTGTGAGCCTTGAAACAGTTGAAAAGTGGTAAAAATGTTATACTTGAATGCCTCTGCGAATCAGACTGATACAGCAAAACTTTGGACAACAGATTCATACGGCGGATCTAAGGCAACCGATCAAATCAATGGAATGGTATGGAATCAATGGAACAATTCAAATGGAATTCTTTCCTATCCATTCACAATTTTACTACTCATTGAAACTTATCTTGCTGCGTCCAGCGTGAACAAAATCGTATAAATGCAGATGATTTGAGCAGCACAACATTTTGTGGCATCCTTTAGCACACATTTTGCTACTTTCCAACACAAATCATCTTGCTTCGGAGTAATAGCTTCAAAGTATTCAAGCCGATACAGACGATAATGAGAATCAGTTATCTTTATTTGGGCAGTGCCTAATCAAATAAACCATTCATACAGCCATTTGTTACATATTTCCCACAACACATCTGCGTGGTCACCGTCTCAAATCTAACCACCAACGCCTTGTCCTTCAGTCTTCACAGGCGCTTCAAATGGTTGGACTGCGTCAGTAATGTCTTTCAAATTTCACAACACACTCACGAATCATTGTATTTATCAACCATGGAATCATTAATTGCTAGCTAGATGAGTAAAGACTACTCTGTTTACACAGCGCTGATCCGAATCGATTTTCAAACACGCACACACGAACACAACAAGCAAGAATTTGTATTCTCGGAAGTGCCGTGGATAAATAAGGTTGAATTCCAATGTAGTATTGTGGTGCACACATCCCCGTCACTTAAATTCTATTCTCTATTTTGAGGTTGCTTTGTTTCAAGTCACCAATTCGTTAACTTCGTTCATATTGATTGTTAAACATAGGAATTCTAGGAAGCAAAAATTCAAACATTTATGATTGATCAGAAAAATTTCAGCGGCCAAGTAAATGCATTAGTAGTATTGAAACCTTGAAAATGAGATTCGAAAAGCCAGGATTATTCAATTCGCCGCTTTCCAGTTTGTTTAACGATTCGATGCTTAAGGGAGTGGTACCGAAAGATTGGAAGTCCGGTGTGATTACACCTATCGTCAAAGGCGGCTGCCGATCTGCCGTCACACTATTACCTGTTATTGGTACGTTCATGGAACGTATAGTCTCGGAAAAGTGCTTGCACACTTAGAATTGCGTAATTTGTTTTCACCAGCGCAGCATGGATTTCGATCTCAACACTCGTGTCTAACGCATCTCCTCACAGCGTTAGACGACAGGACGAAGGAGTTGGATAGAAGTTCTTGCATTCACGTCTGTAATTTAGACATAAGATAAAACACTTGCGAAAGTGACGCGGGGACATACCATACGACGCTCTTTTTCCTTTGGAATTCCCTACCCCTACGTGTTGTAGACCATCCTGCCTGGCGATGTTTGAAGCGTATTTGAACTTACAAATGCAAAAGAACATCATTCGTGAGCCTTACATTTGATATTCTCAATTCCTTTTATAAATCGTTGAATCGTTGAATCGTCAGAATAATGTTCATCTTGTCTTCGATAAACTATTGTGTTTGCAGCAAACGAAAAATGCAAGCTATCAATACAAAAATTTTGCTGGCACTAAATGCTTCACAGTACGGCAGCCAGACATGCAGCACAAACTAAAAAATACGAAATGATGTTTGATGCTCTCAATTTACGAATCATATGTGGCATATTGAGCGTATCTATGACAGACGTCGGTTAAGGCAGTTTTGGGGCTAACGTTTCACTTCTGGCACAGAAGCTTCGTCAGCCAAAGTGTAAAACGCCAATTGATGAAGGCAAAATACCCGTCAGCAAAATCGGAGAAAAAGGCAAGATACAGTTTGTATACCGTATGTAAAATGCACATCTGAAGCGACGCGTAGAATCTTGAACCAGGCGGCTATACGCGTAACTTATAAGAAAGGGAAAACTATCCGTTCGGTCCTGATGCACCTCAAGGATAAGACACCTTTATCTAGCGTTACGAACAGCATCTACAGAATAAACTGTAAGGACTGTTCGGGTATTTATATAGGGCAGACTTCCAGGGAAATTCACACTCGAATCGAAGAACACCGAAGCGTGTCCGGAGACAGCCCCGGAATTCGAGGGAATATTAATCCCTTATTCGTGATTCCGCCTTGGCGGAGCACGTTTTAGATACGGGCCACAGCGTCGATCTAGACAATGTGGAAATATTGAGACGCGGTATTAAACCGTATAGCGAACGCGGTCGAAAATTGCCAAGGCAGGTCGTCTGGCGGTCAATAAGGTGGATGGTGCAGAAATCTCCACAATTTGGCGCTCGGCACTGATGCGAAGGTGAATAGTTGTTATTCACCTTTTACCTACTAGAGTCTAGTAACTAGACAATTAAATTTTTTCTTCCAAAATAGCTTAACCTTAGCCCCGTTATTGATGTACTTTTGCGCATGTGGGCCGTTGTGTCAACTGACCTTGACCTTGTTCACTTGTATTAGATTGACGCGGATACACACTAGGAGGATAATCGACCACTGGTCCTAGTCATTCCCACGAGACGTGACACCCTGTAGGCGTATTATAGGCTGTTTAGCGGTAAGGTCAAATCAGTGGTGGGGGGTTGACTACTACTTAATCATGTTCCCTGTCCTGACTATCACCCTTGGTCTGACGAAGCTTCTGTGTCAGAAGTGAAACGTTACCCAAAAACTGCTCTAACCGATTGCACTCAAATTTCTTTGCATTACGAATACACGATCGGTCCCAAACATATTCCAATTAATTGATGACAGACATGTTCGCGAAACTGACTTGCAAAGTGCGTTGAAGGCATCTCAACAGCATCGTTGACGCTGGCAATATAATTTATATAAAATCGAAAGTAGTCTTATTTCAAATGAACTGCGTTATTCGATAATACGATCAAATTCGGATTTCTCGTGATTTTCCCATATTGGCTCCATGCGTGCAACGCTGTTAATACTATTCAACTCATCAAAGGGATTAACGTCATTGGAAAGATCTTATTCTTTGCCATCGACTGGTTAAATTTTCAACATCGTGCGACCAACTACTGAACCGTATCGCCAGATTCAATTCCGATGTACTCTTATTCGTGAACACCGCATTTTTGTCGCACTCACGATATTCATTCTCGATCGCTCGACAGAACCACTGCTTGTGCACACCCCACTAACAGTTCTGCTAACAACCCTGACCGTATAACTTCGAAAAGAAAACAAAAACGCATCGGGTTTCGTCAACAGTCGGTTAATTATAAGGTGAAGTCTGTCACGTGTTACGCTTGTTTGTTGAAAGTGCTTGCCAAATTCGACAAATCTCTGACCACGGATTTGGTAGCGACTAATAACGGAGATAATTGTCCCGGTGTTTCTTACGTTTTTCATGTTTGCAAGACCAAACCTACAGTGTAATCCTCGGAGGCGAAAATCCCTGAGAATGAAATTGAGACGAGTCTGACTGAGCTAGAATCCACTATACAAAAACTGTAAGAACTGATAAAAACGTGATAAAGGCACCATTGTTGCCCGACATTTGCCCAGATAAACGCGTAGATGGTGACTAAAACGGGCAAGCGTTCGTCGGGATCAGTGACTCCTCAAGTTCACGGAAACGAGAGAGGACTCAGCAAAACCATTTCTAAAATCGCTGACTCAAATTATAAACCAAAATCCGAGGGTAAAAACCTTATTGTTATAAGTACCATTTATCATTTATTATTTTATTTGCGGATGACATCAAACTCTGGACTAGTGTACGCACCATAGAAGATTGCCAAATTCTGCAAACAGATCTCGAAGCACTTCATACGTGGTACTTGCGAAATTGCCTACCATTCAACATCCAAAAATGTAAAATGTTAAACGTCGGTAAATCATTGGAATTCACATATTCTCTGGGATCTCAGCAACTTTCATGGGTGTGTGGATTAGCAGTAACTTGACGTCTTCACGGCAGTGTTCTGTTGTATAGAAAAAGTCTTGCCAAAGCTTAGCATTGCTCAGAAGGATCTTTGGTCGTTTCTCAAAGCAGATACTCCCACGGATAACTAGCACCTATATCAGACCAACAATGGGGTACGCTGTTCAAGCATGGTCACCGTGGTTACAGAAGGACATGACCTTGCTGGAACGCGTATAGCACCGCGTTACAAAACTGGTGACCGGGCTATATAACAGGCCATAGGGAGTAGAGGATTGCAACTCTAAACCTCTTTGACTTTTCGTACCGTCGTCTCAGGGGTGACTTAATCTTGCTGTTCGACATTCTGCATACAGTGGATCACCCACTTGAACACCTGTTTCATCGGCAAGAAGCACGTGGTGGCAGATTGCAGGGCTGCAAGTTAATTATTCGACACTCCAGATCAAATTGTCAAAGGTTTTTCTTTGCTGTCCGAGTTTGTTTTATATGGAACTCTCTTCTCCCACATATCATGTTTGCATCAAGCCTGAACATGTTCAATGCTGAACTTGACAAGTATATATTGACCAAATCCAAGCTCGCACCTGACTTTCCATATTGATAAAACAATTATGTTGTTTTTATGCATTCCCTATATTTTTAATCTATGGTTAATATAAAGTAATTGATTTTTGAACCATTAAAACTTTGAACCAATGTGTCCTAGACTATACGTTCCATGACCATACAAATAACGGGTAATAGTGTGACTGGACGATAATTTGCAGCGACAGATCGGCAGCCGCCTTTGACGATAGGCGCAATCACACCGGACTTCCAATCTTTCGGTACAACTCCCTTAAGCATCGAATAGTTAAACAAACTGGAAAGCGGCGAATTGATTAATCCTGGCTTTTTGAATCTCATTTTCAAGGTTTCAATACTACTAATGCGTTTACTTGGCCGCTGAAATTTTTCTGATCAATCATAAATGTTTGAATTTTTGCTTCCTAGATTTCCTATGTTTAACAATCAATAAGAACGTATTTAATGAATTGGTGACTTGAAACAAAGCAACCTCAAAATAGAGAATAGAATTCACGTGTTGGGGATGTGTGCACCACACGACTACATTGGAATTCAACCTTATTAATCCACGGCACTTCCGAGAATACAAATTCTTGCTTGTTGTGTGCGTGTGTGTGCGTGTTTGAAAATCGATTCGGATCAGCGCTGTGTAAACAGAGTAGTCTTTACTCATCTAGCCAGCAATTAATGACTCCATGGTTGGTAAATACAACGATTCCTGAGTGTGTTGTGAAATTTCAAATACATTACTGCCGCGGTCCAACCATTTGAAGCGCCTGTGAAGACTGAAGGAATTCAAACATCGTATCTAGATATTATCTTTCAGCTTTCTCCGTCCATTAATCCAAAGTCTCCAGCAGTTGTACACAAATACAATTGTGAGAACAGAAAACAGTCGTCAATTATGGAGCACGCTCAAACAAATGTGTTGAAATGTGTCGATATTAATTCATTAAATTAATCTTTCGTATCTCTAGAGTTGATGCCGATACACACCCTAATTTTAATTTAATTTTATGTTTTGTGAGCTCCTTCCATTGTATCAATCTCTAAGGCTCGAAGGACATAAACTTTCCATTCTTTTTACTTTCTGTGACTATTTCGTCTAATTTCAATAGATGCAGTGAGAAAGCAATAATATCTTACTGTTGAAAGCGGATGCGAATAACTCCGATTCTCACAAACGATCATGGAAAGTACCACTCCCGTTGCTTGTACGTCACTGTTACTCAAACCACAAGAAAGTAGTGTGCATCGACGCATCGTTTAAAGCTGCCCGGTAGACGATTCTCACAAGTTTGCATAACAAAAGAATCGTTTGACACTTGTTGTGCTGATAGACCACTTATCCCGTACACTTGATTCGAAATCGAAAACTGTACGAGTTCGTTTCATTGATTACACCAACACTTTTAACAGTATGGTGTCAGGAATTCTTTGTTTAAAAACTTTCTGAATGTAGTGTTCCTCTGACCATACTTCACTGTGTTGCCTCTTAATAAACTGTCGTGAATGACAGTATCCCGATTCCTCACATATTTCGTTCTCCCTTCCGTTTTTTTTTTACATATTTCATATCTTCCTTGTTTTCCTTCCACCCTTACGCTCACATACGCTGACGAACGTTGTCGTTGTTGAGTCGGCACTTCTGTGTTTTGACGTCTTCAGTATCATATTGGTCATACCGGTCTTTCCAGGTTGAGAGGCGCAAATCGAATTATCTTTTTGACCAAAAAAGATTGCTCCATCTGGTTTCAGTCCACACTCGGGAGTCATTTGGTGTGTCTTTGCGCTTGATTGCTGATTTTGTTTTCCAGAAGAAGATTCATTTCTTGGTTCAGATGATATGGCGTCATCAATTCGGGCAGTATTGGATGCAGAGTGGGCTGCATTTATATCAGTATTTCTATAATCGCCTTTTGGGTCTTCAGGTTTCCAGCATTTCCAATTGGAACGAACAGTATCATCCATGGTACTTATCAGGAAGTTTATTTTTAGTGGACGTGGCCTATTACCTTTGTAATTCACAGAGGAAGGCAGTTTTGAAGCATCAAAGACATTGGCCTCTTCGATACGAATAGGATCAGCTAGAAAACTTCATTGCCTGTAGTCACGCTCAGCTCGCTCGTTAGCCTCAGGATTGCCTGCCAAATCTTTGACTTTTCGTACCGTCGTCTCAGGGGTGACTTGATCCTGCTTTTCAACATTCTGCATACAGTGGATCACCCACTTGAACACCTGTTTCATCGGCAAGAAGCACGTGGTAGCAGATCGCATGGATACAAGTTAATTATTCCACACTCCAAACCAAATTGTCGAAGGTTTTTCTTTGCTGTCAGAGTCTGTTTTCTATGGAACTCCCTGCCCCCACATATCATTCGGCCATCAACCCTGAACTTGTTCAAGGCTGAACTTGACAAGTATATGTTGACTAAACCCAACCTCACACCTGAATACACTTGCTGACTTTCCATATTGATAAAACAGTTGTGTTATTTTTATGCCTTCCCTATATTTTTAATCTGTGGTTACTGACCATTAAAACTTTGAATTACTTTGATTTGACGATGCCTGTGTATTGACTCAGGGTAAGCATATTACTTGACTCCAGTGACATCGTATAATTGTTTTTTATACCTCTTATTGAACACATATTTACTATGGTAATTATAGCGACCAAATCGTCACTGGGGAATAGTTTCTGTCACGGAAACTAGTTGCCTGCTACGAGCCACGAGATTCTTATATCGGGAATGACGAGCGTTTACGAATCGATCCCAAATCAGAACAATACGTCAATTTACGCTGTACTATATTGACAAAGACGATTAAAAAGCAAAATATAACAAACCTTAACGGTAATCGAATACAGGTTTCAATGCAAACCCAACGCGTCCAATAAACGGAAGTCAAACAGCTCAGTTGAGAGCACAAAAAATTACCGTTTTCCAATAACGGGTAACGGACAAATCAAAATGTGCGGAAGCCGAAGTGCAGTTAAACAAAGGAAAAATGTTCGGGAAAGAAAACTCTCACAGATTTAACATTTAGTTTAAATGTTATTTTTAATTTGAAGAACAAACAAAAAATATCACGGGAAAATTATTACACAAAAAACTTGATAAGGAACACGGGTGTAGGGTGGGAAACAAATTTCTCCAGTTCGTTTGATCTTGCTGGACCGAAAGAGGAATTTTCAAGACATCAACGCGGATTCATACAGTAATTGTGAAGCTATGTGCTTTTTGTGACCATAAATTCTTGAATCTTGAATCCAAATAAGATGAAATTACGGTTTGATGTCTTTCTTTTGTCGCCTGTATTATTCCTCCGTTCGCACCATGGAATATCAGCATGAATACGAATATTCAGTGAATTGTTAGATCGAAGTAGGCAAGAATTTAGTAGAACGTTTTTCAGGTCAAGCTCATTTTCTAAGTTAAGCCTGAGCAGTCTGGATTTATCATGATGAGGTGAATCAAGTCGTCTAGTTAAACGAGTCAATGCTAACGGCACTACAGTTCCAAGTTTCATAATTCCACACAGTTCCTTCCATTTTTCTTCATCGTGTTTTTGACTGTCTTTGAAGCGGTGTATTCAGGCTCAGGAACGTCAGTACAAATGACACTCAAAGAGTGTGCCTTACGATTGGTGGAAATGTTATTTCGTTTCTCCAAAGCATTATCAGTTTTGGAATCAGTTTGTTGTTTTACGGTTCGCATTTTATTCGCGGATTGTTTTGAATTTGGTTCAGACCCTTACAAATCACTTGAATCATGAGAACAGCTCAGTTGTTCCGATTTGCTAGATCAAATGTCTCTATGTTGATCATCGCATTTTTTGCCTTGCTACCTCCCTATAACAGGAGATGAAACACGATTTTCACGCTCAAATCAAGGCTTCAGTTTGCCAATCGATAAGTCATTTAACAAACCTTCAATTCTCTGTATGCTGTACTCTAAATTCAACATTCTCATATTAGTCTCAGTCTGTGAGCTCTCAGTCATCTTTGTATAGTTTCTAGGTTCAATTATGCATAAATGGCAGATATAGCATACTCCTGGCATTCAGTATTTATTGATAATTATAATAGCACCAGCAGTCAGGGTAACGTCACACTTCTTATGAACTTTATCGTGACAAATGAAACAACTAGCGTGTCAGGCTTTGTGACTTAAGGCCTTCCAACAAATTTGGCACACGTGACCGCCATCACTGGGCTTCGTTTGTAAGGTCATGACGCCGGGTTGAAAAGATTATCGATCGATCGGTGTGGTAATAGGTATGCGCGCGTCGGCTCGTATGAGACGAAGTCGGGTCTGAAGCGGATTAAAGGTTGGTGGTAGTGGGTGAGTGGATATAGATTATATATATATATATATATATTATATAATATATATATATATACTGTTTTTCATCAACGTTGTATAACAATATATTGAATTAGAATGAATAATCTCCATTTCGGCATTTCAACTCAATGTATAGATGAAAGAAAGCAAGAAAAAATTTGATTTCCAACAACAGATACGTGATATTACATAATCTGGTAGATCTAATTTGCTATTGCCAAAGGAAATAAAATAACAAATAATTGGTTCTGAATGCATAAATTTGTCCTTAAACGGTTCCACCCACGCTATCTGGCACGGTATAAACAATCATTGCTTTCTTTCATTGCTTTGGCCAAGAACAACAGAGACTCAACAGGATTAACAAATATCACGTGCATCGTAGAGTTTGATGTTATATACTAAAAAGCGGCAATTCGCACTACTAATTTGTTGTTCATACAATGGGGATTTTTAGGCAAAAAACTGGGTTCCGCTGGTCCTAAGCGGTTCAAAAATAATCCTCCATCAACCTCCAAACACTGATGAGACATTTTCTGGCTTATACATCAAGTACGCGTCCATATATGAAACTTTGATGGCATCGAGAACGTATTTTGAAACTAGTTTGTCGGACAGAACAAGACGCAAATTTTCCCCAAACTGTCGTTCGATCGTCCTTCACGTGACAGAACATCGATCGACCGGCCCTGATCTGACGCAGATTTATCCAATAAGGGTTAAACAATTATTCTCAATTTTGATTGGTTGATTCACAGTCCATTCAGCTTCAAGCGCGTGGGTGTGTCTTTACGTCGATCTAAGCCATTTGGTTGTGCGACCCTGAAGCCCAGTGCGGTCGTTCCAATAGTATGAATGATGCGGTCAGTCCGCAGTGTGAATTTGTATACAAAGAAAGTAGTGGATTGCGACATCACCGTCAGTGTTCCAATGCTTCGAATCCCGATACGTTTAAACAGTTTAGTGTAAATCGCAAATCATTTTTACGGCGTTGCTGCATCCGTTGTCGAGACGTCATGTGGTCACATAAGATCTGGATGGGTTTCACTGCTTCCACGTGGGGATTTTTGTCAAGCGTGGAGCGTGCCGTCATTTTGCCAACGTTATGGTTGTACCTGAAGATTTACTGGAGCGAGACAGCGGCCGATATGTATTACGGCGTTACGATGGCAGCGTTCAGTCTTTCGATTTTGGTCATGACACCTGTCTATGGATGGGCGTCCTACGCTGGCGTTCGTGTGAAAACCTTGCTGCTTTTTGCAAACTTTTTGGAAATTATCGGGAACTTAATTTATCTGTTTGCCGGATCCCCTTTTGCTGTTCTTATTGGTCGTCTTATTTCTGGTATCGGTGCCAGTTGTGAACCTCCTCTGTATGCAGACATTACCAGAGCAACAAATCGTGAAGAACGAACTGGTTATATCATTGTGCTTTTGTTAACACGGCAGATTGGACTCATCTTTGGCCCTTCGTTTACCCTGATGATGGATAAAATGGACTATCGCGTGGCTAATTTCACGTTGAGTGTTTACAACTGCCCTGGATTATTAATGGCAGGTTTGTGGCTTCTTCATTCATTCATTATACTGTTTACCTATCCAAATGTGGATAAAATCGGCCGAATTGTGCCTACCGACGGCACATTGCGTGCTTATTTCTCTCGAAGGTACTGGTTTGATTGCAAGTCGAATTCGACAAAGCAAGAGGATCTGCAACCCATGCTCAATGAGAATGACGCTTCCGTTCACGTCAGCACTCAAAGCTGCCATACTAGTCAATTGCGAGTGTACTGTACATTTCCGATTCTCAGTCTGTACGTGGTCACGTTCGCTACCTATTTTTGTTTCATGAGTTTAGAAGCCGCATTGCCTCCTGTCGCCAATCACATATTCGGCTGGTCTGAGGTTCAAACTAGCTATGTGTATTTAGCCGCTAGTGTGCTAATTATCTTCGTGGTAATCGTTCTTCGTCTGCTGAATAACTGTTTCACCGATCGCGTCCTTCTTCTGTTCGGTCTGATTGTGATGGTGATTTCTTACTTCTGGTTAACCCTCGTTATCTATCTTTTACCCACAATGGCTCATACACTTGGAATAGTTCTGCTTCTTATTGGAATTGCTATCCACGTGATTGGATTACCTTTCGCGTTCGCTTACTCCGAATCGCTGTACACCAAATTAGCACCGATACATGATATGGATCGCGCCCAATCGATTTTCCGCACTGTGATTAACGTTGCTTTCCTGATCGGGCCATATGTTGGCGGGTCGCTGATCAACGCTCCAACTCTGGTCTTTCTCAGCATGTCCGCTGTCTCGATTGTTCCCACTTTGCTTATCATGTGCAGGTTCGCTGTTTTTAACATACCCGAACGAGCAGTACCTCCAGGACGTGCGGATTTACAGGTCACTAAGGAATGCTAAAATTTGCAACATTATTCACTAGAGCTGTCTTCCGTTGTTATAGTTTCATATTCAAACAGATTTTTGCGAAACTTTTACGACAATCCTGATTCAATACCCTTTTCTACGCGTTCATATTCACCTGCGTAATAAATTCGCGCTTTGTATTTTGCACATAGTTTCGGTGTAACTTTGTCATTTCATTTTTCATTAAACCAACTTGCTTGCGACTAAGCTTTGTGTTTTTGCGATTTCGTGTGTGTCGGATTTGTGAACATGGAATGTTGTGGGGTTTTGCTCTTTCACGTATTTGAGAAACTACGTATCATTTGTTCACCATTACTGTTTTGTCTGGGATATCGAAAAGCAGGATTTAAGGTAAGTTTTGTATCCAATCATCTTGAATTTACTTTGGACTACGTCTGTAAGAAAGTAAGATCCTCTGTAACGGAACTGATTGTTTATTACGTTCGGATTTGCCCAATATGCATGAAATAACAAACCTGGACCCAGGCCATCACGGTACTATCTCCATTGTATATCTGTGCAAAATTTGCGCAATAGGAAACGTGAGTTTATTTCTGTTTCCATACACTTGATCTTATTGCCCAAATCCAATTACAAGCTCCTCACGATCGGGATGAAAAATGAAGTTATGCTAATGTTTGCTTGCTTTTTATTTCAATCTATGAGAGTTATTGCCTTGTATGCGTTTATCTCAGGCGATGTTTGGTCCAGTGGGTGTGGGGTATGCATTACTCGATCTGCTCAGTGTAAGCACCGTGTCAGCGGCTGTAAAGACAACCCGCTGGCTTATTCCGGTTTATACAGATAGAACTGAAGAAAAATGAACCTGAGCCTCCCGTGATTCCCCGCATACAGCTCATTACCGTCCACAGTGCAGTACTTCTGTGCTGTGTGCTAAATTGATTTGCGACCGGTAGTGAGCTGCATGCGAAAACACGCTGGAGTCTTACTGTCATTCTAATATCCGTCTTCGCTTGGGAAACCTACACGGATATACACGTGATAAATGGATTTGCCGCCGGTGCTGAACTGCATGCTGAATTACGCTGTAGTCTCATTGTCATTGACTTCTTTCCTATTTTTGTCTATCCATTGACAACCTGACAACATCTTATTTTGTGCCCGTCAATTACTGTAGCCACCTATCGTGGCATTTGTTGACATGGAGAGCTCAAGAAGTATGTTTCGTTCTTGACATAATTATATCGCCAAACCTCGAATAGTGTCTCAGCGTACGGACAGTTGTCGTCTACGTTCAGTATCCCCAGCGGGTTGCGGAAGGGATGACCTATCTCGCCATTCCATGTTAATTTCTCGATCGACAATATCCTCTGGAAAGCTCCAGCTGGCCTGATGGGCGCAGGTTTTGAACTTCTGCCGAGTGAGAGAGCTACCGATTTAAAGTATACGGATGACATCTCACTTCTAAGAGACGACCCTCGTATAACGCAACAAGCCATAGACCACCTGGCACTTGAATCTTCAAGGTATGGTATGTGTTTTGCGCCTAACAAATGTGAAACTTACCCAGGACTGGAGTGTCTCTCTTCCAAACCTAATTGCGTTTGATGTCAGTCTTGAACTGGCAGATAAGTTTGTTTACCTCGGTAGTTGTATCTCTGCTTTTGGTTGTGTCGCGGACAAGATCTCACAACGTCTACGCAAAGCGTGTATAGCGCCATTTGTGGCGTCGATGCGATGTTTCAATCCATACTAAAGGTCGAGTGTATGGTATGGTATGCGTCTCAAATAGCCTCTGACAACCAAGTCCAGCTTCTGGCCTGCACGAGTGGCTCCCCGAGCCCGGCGGAACTGCTTCTACCAACAGGAGAAGGGGCGAGAACGAGTGACTGGCGCCTGAAAACCAGTTTGCTTCGGGCAGATGTAGCTCGTTAGCCTGGGAGGGCATTTCATCTAAGGGAAGGAAAACCCTGATTTTCAACCTCCGCTGCCTTGCGGGATACGCGATCGCGGGAAAGGCTTCGGGAGAAAACCCTGAGGAAAACCCTGGAACAGAGTCTGGTAGACCACCTCTTTCTGGCAACTCCCTGCTGCCTTGCAGGTCGCACTTGGTTGTGCAAAGGCTAGAGAAGCTGACTCGAACAAACGCCGAGTGGTGCTGGGGACGCCGCTTTGTACCCAAATTCCCAAGAATCTTCTTTGAAGCCGACTCATCGTCCAGGAGGAGATAGTCACACAAAGTAAAGTAAAGTATGGCATGATATGAAAGCACGCCTGATCCAGGCAAATTGCCGCCCAGCCAGAGACTGCACATGGGCTAAGAAACTGTCAGGTTGCCCAGGCCTAGACAGATATGAAAAAGGAAATAGTAATGGTAGTGAGACTCCAGTGTGTTTCAGCATGCAGCTCACTACCGATGACCAATCAATTTAGCACGATGTTAGCCGCACAGCATAGAAATGCTGCACATTTGCACCTCCGAGTGTACAACGCAGTGATGCCTGCTACACTACTTTATGGCTGCGAAACCTGGTCTATCCAACCGGAAGACATCCGTCGGGTTTTCGGTTTTGACACCCTTTGCCTGCGTAGAATTGCTAGCATTCGGCGACACCATCTCGTTACAAATATAATTGTCCGCAATCGGGTTAGGACCAAGAGGCCGCGGACTGAGTGGAATGCTGATGCTTGCTCGTTTGCAATGGTTGGGACATGTTTTAAGAATTCCCCATCACCGTTTCCCATGCCGCGCCTCATTCGCTTAACCTGGTAAAAGCGGGGAGAAACGATCGGGTGGTCAGTTTATGGTGCGTTGGGATGAAGAAACTCACCGTAGCGCTAGGCTTATCAAGGCATATTCGTTTGCGTAGTTTGGGTCCAAATGATCCACCTAATAGTTGGCTGGAAACCTTACGAGATGTGGCTGCAAACCGAAGTCTGGCGTCAGTCATATTTTTATCCGATAGTATTATATTATATTTGATTAAAAGAAAATGTCGCATGTAATGAAACTAGAAAAACAAGCCGCTTTTCGCGCATTTGCTTTTGCATGTTTCGCTAGTTCGTTTTTGTATTTTGCGTATCTGCTTTTCCTGCTTCATGTTGTTTGGCACTTCGTCTTGCTCCAGACTTGAGCTTCATGATGATGATGTGCCGTCTATGACTGTCCGGCACTTTGTTTGGATTTGGCTTGCGATTTCCTACATTAGTGGTAAATCAGTTTAGCCCGTTGGTGCCAGCGCAGTACTGAGGTATTGCGTTATAACAAATCCATGTACAAGATTACCCCGGATAACCAGCAATATTAAATTCCACAAGTAGCTGTGGTGATACATATTTAGCGTTAACATTCTTTTTTGAGTAGTGACGAATTAGCTTTACACTCAAATCTCAGTACTATGCGACCCGTTGGGACCGAGCAAGAGTGGCATAGTAACGAGGTTTTGTAAAAACGGTTTATTTTCTCAAGTCCATCATTTATTTGCTCAATCGATTAGTCCAAAGCTCTCAGAAATCATCGGCTGACGCATCTTCTTTCGTCGGATCTCGTTCATCTCGTTGTCTAGCCGATCACACGCTTGCATCAGTCTCGTCCAGGTTGCAGACGTCATCTGCGGAGAACTGCCTGAGTAAGGGCCGAAGAACCTGCTGCTGCCAATCAATAAGGGATTGGGAATTCACCGCTCCAGCTTAGCCCTGCGGAGTGAGGGAGCGCCAAAGCGCTTCTTGAAGCTGTCTAACCAACCGTCACTCGCCATGAAGTCTGGGATGTGCATCAGCTCGGCCAGTTTTATCGCCTTCTCCTTGATCAGATCGCCGCTGACAGGCAGATTCAGTCCTCTTGCTTGCTTCAGCCACATCAGCACTCCCTCCTCAAACTTCGGGTCGTGAGGCTGCGTCAGCTTGATGCGCTTCGACGGAACTCCAGCTTTGATTGCAGCTTCAATTGCATCCTTCTTGCTGAGAATTCCCTTCACGGTGGTTCTCTTAACTTCGACGCCCCATTTCTTGCTAATCTCCCTCGCCAACTTGGACTGATTCGGCTCCTTCTTCGCAGCATCGATGATCTCGAACTTCTCCTTCAGCGTAAAGTCGGTTCGCTTGCGTTTCTGAGCTGACATTATGGGCTGAATAGTTTGAAAAATAACGATGTCACTGTTGTGAGTGTCTGTTTGTGCGCGCGCTTTCGTGGTTCTATCTATCGATACTTAAAGCAAGAGTAGGAAAGAGGCTTGTCATTGTGCGTGAGGTGGTTGGCTTGTTGTAGCTGGCGTCAGGGAGAAACATCGCGTGTTTGACCTTGAAACCGGCTGACTATATGCGTAAAATGCGCAAAAATGCACTTTTAAATAGTCACAGAATAGTGGCATAGTAACGAGAGTAGGGAGTGGCATAGTAAATTTATTTTGTATTGAATTTTGTCGGGACCGAGCAAAAGTGGCATAGTACCGAGATTTGAGTGTATTTGTTTTAATGCTGATAATGACAGTTTGGCATCCCTTTCGAGACCAGACAGATGTATTAAACACCTTTGCACGGCAAGGTATTAAGCACGACATTAACATTTACTGAGTCAGAAATATTTGAAGTCTAAAACGATGGTTGTTGTCGGCTCTCACTACGCATGGTGTTGATCTAAGATATGTCGAAGAGGTCAACACATGCTCTGACACGAGAAAGTCAGCTTTACTCTGGTCTAGGATTCAATGTGCGATGTTAGTCGTCAAAGGTATATTTAATTTAAGCTATTTATTTTTTCAATCAATGCCGTCGTGACGAATTATGCAGGCAAGCTAATTCTAACTTCCAGGCGTTACAAGGAAGACAAGCTTTTCGATTTGAGCTATGTTGATGATATCGTTTTGTTTTTCGACTCACACATGCAGAGGTTTTGTTAAACAAGCAATATTGTATTGTGTCCGATTTGGGCGTGCGTTCTGCACCTTCCAATTAGAGTTCGGCAAACAACACAATCACAGGGGTTGTGGTATAAAAGGCCCTCTTAATTCGTAAGAAGTTACGCTGATGAGCGTTGGATTAATCTTGTATGCTGTCAAGTGAAATGGCGAGGGAAACTTGTTATGATGCGTCACAATGAAAGCCGCTGGGTGGCTGTCATGCTGATGTCGCTCTACTCGTTCGCAACACTTGCTCGAGTGCATGTTTCATTCGAAGTGTAGGTACATCATCCCAGTGCGTCTGTGCCGAATATTCTACAGGTTCGGTAGCTTGTTAGGTCCCACTTACCTTCCTTTTTTGAATTTTTCCCATGTCATAGTTGTTTGGCTCTTAAACACTCGATGCGTGCTACCGGTTTAATACTGTCCATGGTGATGATGATGATGATGACGCTTTGGTGAAGATACTTTCGAAACCTACAATACACGCTCGGAATACCATATAATGAACATCCTTATACCTGAGCTACCAGTTTTTTCTGCTATTTCTATTTCGGTTTCCGTAGTATTTCAAAGGCGGCCTTAGTATTCCCTAACATAAATGTATGTATCTATGTTTGAAATTACAAGCCTGATCCATGCAAAGTGCCGCGCAGTTGAAGACTGCACGTGGGCTAAGATACTGTCAGGTCGCCCAGGCCTAGACTCATATTATCAAGGAAAATAGCAATGGCAGTGAGACTCCAGCCTGTATTCGCACGCAGCTCACTACAGATGGCAAATTAATTTATCACGGTGTTAGCTGTACAGCACAGAAGTGCTGCACGATTGAACATCCGTGCGTCACCAAAGAATGCCACCACCAATCAAGGGAAGATTCTACAAAGTGACAGTTCTTTTAAGGTTGCGAATCGCTAACGGAAATCCAAGTATTGGACAAACGCTATCTGGCTAGTAAGTTGGTTTCATCAGCCACGGAACGATGCGAACTGTAATAATGTTCTCGATACCAGTAGCAGTTAAAATTGCCGGACCACCGACTTCAGAAACGAATTCTTGAGATGCTGGGGTCCCTGTGATCGATTATCGCACTAGTAGACTAAGCTTGAGGTTATGTCCCTAAACAGTGTTCAGCGATATCAAGTAGAATGGCTTGAATAGTTGGTTATAATATCTGTCGGTAATAGCCACAATTAAAACATCGCGCTTCTGTTTTACATGTCCACGAAACTCTGTTTCACTGAGGTGTAGGCACATCGTTCCATTGTTTCCGTGGCTACTATACTAGAGTTTCGGCAGCTTTGCAACTAACGTCCTTTTCTGCCTATTTAGGATGTTGATGTATCATAGTTGTATGACAATTAAGCATTCAATACTCTCTACTGGTGTAATGCGCCACTGGCATGCAATCGTACACCGCTAAATGATTTACCAACGTCAGTAAACTGCCTGCGGGAACACGCTGGAATTTCACGACGATTTCATATTGATTTCTAGACCTGACAATGCATTGGATCACGTGCAGCCTGGAACACAGCATCGTTGTTTCATACTTCATCAATAGGGTGTCAGCATTTTCTCATCTATCTACTACTTGAACAACATGCTTATACGGTCCACTTACACAATATTGCTGCATCCCTTCGATGCACTATGCACAGATCAAGCGCTTTCAACTTGAGCCGCTTATATGCTACTCCTGAGCTCGCGCACGTAAGATTTAATGATTATCTCGTTCCTTTACAGTTGTAGCGAAAGCTTAGTTATAATAACCTACAACATTCGCGATTGTAAACCACTAGTTAAGAATCGTACACTATGGTTGTGATTCGTTTGAAGTGATACAACTAGACGGAACAAATGGGAGCAGACATCGATTGTTCAGAATAATTTCTCCAACTGGTGGCCATTTACTTAATACAATTTATCAAAACTAAGTTATACTTGTATGCCACTGTTATATAGGGTTCGTACAACCGGTAGTGGTGTGTAAGTGATGGGGATGGGAGCAACACATTACTTTGGTCATCCATAAGCGCCTTGACTGCTTGACCAAGAGTCACTTTGTGATTCCGTGTCTGAATATCGTGGTTCGTTGTACAAACCCTATGCAACAGTGGCATACAAGTATAACTTTGTTTACCACTGTTTCATTGCTCACTGAACCTGATCTTACTGTCTCCACCTGACGACGGCAAACAGCCAGAAACCGGTAGTGGTGTTTAAGGGATGGGGATGTGAGCAACACATTACTTTATCAAAACTATGTTCATCGGCGTTGTTGTTTGAAGAAAGACTACGCTAGATCATTGCAAGTAACTATTTGTGAAGATTAACATGATTCGCAATAAGCTTTCGAACAGCATTGACTAAAAAGTGTCTGAAAGCTTGAGTATAAAACTGATCATTACTACATAGTCATATTTGAATGCCACTGTTGAATAGCCTTCGTACGACTAACCACATTCAAATAAATAATCAAAAAATGATTCGTGGCCAAGCGCTCGAGATGACCAATGTATTTTCGTGCTCACAACGCCAGCATGTGTAATTGAAGTTTTGAACACGACGAAAGGAAGCTAAATGCTTTCCGTTACAGAAGTGCTTTCTAAAGCTGATCTACCGCTTGTTTACCCTACTTTGACAGCGATACAAAGACGTTTGCAAAGAGATATGAAAGCTCTTGACATTGACTCTACGAGTTGAGAAGAACTTGCTCTTGACCGTTCGTTTTGGAAGCACTGTGTAAAGCGTCGTCTGCAATCGGAAGACGTGCAAATATTGCTCTCGGCTGCTTATCATACATCACGCCGTCAGTGTGCAACTGCAGTCGGTCGTCGGTTTCTCCTTCTGAATAGGTTTGTTTAGTTATTTGAACCGCTGTAGAGCGTAAAACCATCATGTATTTGTGATATACATCCATGGTGGACATCGACTGAAGCCTGGCTTTTACCAACTGCTTTATTATCATTGGGTGTTTCACGTCAACTCACACCTAGAGGTTATCAGTGACTAGTGTGTGATAAGATTATAGACTCACATATGGGCGGCAATCTTTCACATGGGTTCAACATTTTTACTTGATAGCGTTGTGGGCAATTTGCGTCAAAGTGACGGCGGTGAAGTAGATTTCTTAGTGGAACAGTGCCGTTTTGGATGGTGGAAGTTAATGTGACAGAATAGAACCTGTAGTCTGATCTGAGACTCAACAACAACCCTTCGGTGTTGGCATTTCGATGTCAATCTTTTGGAGATGGTGGTTAAGAGGTGTGGTTGTTGGCCTCCTTTGGTGGATGTCGACAAATGCATGATGGTTTCATGCTCCATAGCATTTCAGTTGACTGAATAGTCCGATTTGGGAGTA
Source organism: Atriophallophorus winterbourni (assembly GCA_013407085.1). Taxonomy (NCBI): domain Eukaryota; kingdom Metazoa; phylum Platyhelminthes; class Trematoda; order Plagiorchiida; family Microphallidae; genus Atriophallophorus; species Atriophallophorus winterbourni. The sequence continues at coordinate 44,071 of JACCGJ010003423.1, forward strand.
ACGATCTCTCCCGCAGCGATAGACAGTACTCAGACGATCGATGCGATCAGCTCTTCCCCGAATTGGACATGACGCTTTACGCAATGCCTCCAAAATGAGCGGTCAAAAAGTGTATTTGTCTTTTTGTTTCTACCACTCAAAACAATTCAGACATCATCCTACAGCGTTACCTGGCACCATTGTGATAGGTGTACATCTTACGATTAACGTATTATTGAGGGATTAGACAGACGTAAGATCGAGCTAGAATTGTGTGAACACAGTCGGTCCGATTGTTAGGTTTAGACAAAGCATCGGACGATTCAAAGACCTACTACGGGCGATATTATTATATTATATTTGCACAATCTGATACAGATATAGTGCCGTTCAACATAAACAATGAGATGTACAAAGCGAGAAGGGGGGTACAAAGCGTTGTCATCATCGTCATCGTTGAACGTAGGCATGATACTACCCGGTTGCCTACACCGAAGTAGGGGAGATTTCGTTTAGGGGGTCCCACCCCGAGCCTTTACCCACAAGGCAGTGGAGCGAGAGAGGTTCGCACCTATCGGTGGCCGGTGACCGACGAAGCGGTTCATACGCCCTTTTCTGGGAATTTCCAGTTCGGAGCCCGATAACCCCGTTGATAGGTTGGTGACTTCAGTTTTGCCTGTGCACCATACAATGTCCTTGGATAGGACAAGGGGCAGGACTTTTGAAGCGGCGAGTCCACATCCGCCGCGTCTTGATGTCATTCAAACTTACGTGCGATAGACATTTTTGCACGATGTGATCTGTCCATGGTATAGGAACGGAACACATGGACATCCGTAACTTTATTTACCGCGCGATCGAATGCGGTCGACTTCGATTCACCTTGAAGCATTTTGGCGCATTCGCACAATTTTAACAGCCATTTATTTGCTGAATACCTACAGTGGACAAGCGATACTCACCGGGCAGTTACTGCGTTGTGGGAATGATTGTCACTCCCAAGTGGGACTGCGTTGTTACGTGAAGCCTGCGGAGCAAAATATCGTCACGTGTTTGAGATTTACATCTATGATGGGCACCGGACGGATGGGGCAACAATATTCAATGATCAAGTCAAACGGAAGGTATTCAATCCAAACATCTAGCACTCGCATTTTGCGTTGTTTTTAGGGATAATAGACCCGCTGAATCTTGAAGACTTGAGTCACTTATGACACCCTGCTGCCAGCACCGCGTGCGTACTAGAGTCGTTTTCTGATATCTGCTATCAACGAAGAAGTTCCTGTAGGATTTTTTCGTATTACATCTTACAGACATGCTTCATAGTATTAGTGTTACCAATTGACCTTGACATTAGTTTGAGGTTCAGTTTGAAATAACAGAACTATTATCAGAGTGTACTACGAGATAGATCAAATTCGGAACACCTACTGACGTAAAGTCGAACCTATTACAACTTGGAAGTTACCCATCAGACACTTCATCCCCAGTCACTTAATCCCCAGTTTGCTAAATGCTGAAGAATGCAGAATACGTTTAAATGAATTTATTTAGCAGGAGAGATATGCAATTGATGTTAAGAACGTTAATCTTTCCATAGTTGAGAATCGCTGAATTGCTCGAGATGTCATGCCATGCAACGAAAAATATGTGAACTAGAGGTGAAAGCAGATTATGAGGCAGACGATGATTTACACCTCATGATTGTGCCGTTGAATGATGTAGTCGACACATTTGAGATTTTAGCCTAATCTATGCCTCAAAGTGAGAGGATGGATGAACTGTTATCTTATTTTGAACATACCTTTGTTCGAAGTCGACGAATTAGAGGTGGAAGAGAAAACTTTTGCATCAGCTATATTTCCACCTGAAACCTTGAATAAGTATGAAGACGCAAATAGTGGTGTTGCCCGAACGAATAATGCTGTGGAAGGCTGGTATCATGCATTACATTGACTCTTTTCTTTTCAACATCCCACCATGTGGACATTTCTTAACGGTTTTCGAAAGGATTGCCGAAAGCATACGGCCTCAGTTCTTCAAGCAAGTGCTGGGGTTCATATCAAACAGAAGAAAAAGTATGCTGAGGTTCAGCGATTCTCAACTAAGGAAAGATTGACGTTCTTAAAATCAATTGCATATCTCCCGTGCTAAATAAATTTGGCATTCTTCAGTAGTTATCAAACTGGGGATTAGGTGACAGGATGAAGCGACTTGGGGGGTTAAATGCCTGGGGATTAAGTGACCGAACGCCGTATTAACGGCTTTATTGATGTCTTGAATTACGCCAACCCAGGCCCGTCAATCGAAAGCGAGATCATTGTATATCGTTATCCAGTCACGTTACAGCTGTCAAATGTTGTTGATGGTACGCAGTCCCTGGGCATATATATCCTCAATCACAACTGACAACCAGGTCTTCCCTTGATGCCGACGAGGGTTTTGGGTGGATTACAGGATTTGTGAGTACTGAGTCTGTCTTTCGGGGGAAGTGCCCAAGAAGCTGCTACTACTAAATGGCATTTCATGGACAACAACTTATTTGTGCGTTTGTCTCACTCAACTCAGTTTGTTGTTACAGTGTATTTATTAGATAAGAATGTGTCAGCTACCATGAGCATTACAACTGAATCTACCGGTGTAAATATTCAAGATTTATGTTGGGAAAAAACGCAAATAGCTGTACAATATCATAGGATATATGTATGAAAGTTAAACAAATCGTTTCTTTAATGTTTGCGTTCCTGTACGTCAAGGGAGGAGCAAAAGTAATTCCAATTGTGACGTGGAGGGAGGACGTCTCGACCGGAAATACATGTTTGGGTAATTTGTTTTTCCACGTATGTATGTTTAAAAAGGAATCATTTCGTTTGACGAGGAAACAATTTCTATCGGCTAGCTGTTCAAGAGAACGCATACACGGAGTGCGTAAAAGTTGCGGCGTTAGTTTAACCGGGAATGAGGGATTTGGGGGGTCAGTTTGTGACTGCGGGTCGGGAGATTAAAACCAATATTAAAGAGGTGTCTGAGTGGTTGTGACCCCGTATACATAATGATTTGACTGCACCTGCGTATTAGCTCACGTTGAGTATTGAACGTGACATTACATGATTATGTTATTTCTTTAACCATGAGAAAAGAAAGTTTGTAATGTATCGGTGAGAGTAGTTTATTGGTAACATTTCGCTTCTGACTCAGAAGCTTCGTCAGACCAAGGGTGTCAGTATGAACAAAGATCAAGCTTAAATTTTATTCACCTGACCAATCCTAAGCTGGTTAAGAACTGTACAGCCCATGGTGGGTTCTGCGCTCGTTAAGATAGACAGGCGCGAT